>NDXB01011304.1:300882-360534 GCA_002631895.1 Agapornis roseicollis | reverse complement strand
AAGCCCATAAAAAAAAAAAAAAAATAAACAAAAAAAAAAAAAAAAAAAAAAACAAACAAAAAACAAAGCAAACAAAAAAAAAAAAAACAAAAACCCAAACACACCCAAAAACCCCACCAAGAACAAAATCCCCTAAACCAGAAGGAAGGCTGCTATTCCAGGTCAGTATTCTGCAGTCAGTTCTGAGACCAAAGTGTGTGAAAATGGCAAACTTGAGGCTGCAAACCTTACGGAAAAATCTAGCAGTGCAGGACGTGTTGTAGGAAATCAGCAACCTGACAGAAGACTTCAAGTCAGCTGTGTGAGCCTTGCCCTTGTCTAGTGAGATGATTGCAATTCTGATGCAAAGTGAGGAACTGTTAAAACTTCTCTGCTCAAATACATTTTTCCACCAAGCAGTCAGAGTGACTTGGCAAGTACAATCCGTCCCAACTCTGGGCCAGTCAGCTCAGTTTTCCAGGTTGAGCATTTCCTGGGTCTTATGAACATAGACAAAATGAACCTCCACTGACCGTATAACTTAGCCTCTTCTACCAGTTTCTGGCTTCTTTGCCTTATGTTTTCTGCATCTGCCAAGGCACGCTTGTACTTGTCCTAAAGAAGAAAAACCAGTAACAGAATAGATTTCATTCCTGGTTGCTGAGTAGTTGACAGTAATTCAGAACAGCATATTCTGTACAAAGCAGCATTTTAAACAGTTACAGTTTAGATGGCCCACCATGTAAAGACCAATCTAAAGACAATACGCCCATTAGCACAGCATCTACCACCACAGATGTTTGCTTCACTTTAATGCAGACAGAAGTGAGGAAAATAAATGAAGTCGGATTTCCAGACTCTCGGTACTTGTCAACAGATTAGCTGGAAGACATTTTTAGCTGTATAGATAAATCAAGTTATATGAATCAAAGGTTCATGCTTTTGGTGATGTGTGTTCATAGGAAGCCATCAGTCCTGAGGGATTCTGACACTGTGGCAAACAAGATTCAACACAGCAAGTTTCTTCAAGCTTTACAAACTATGAAGCCTAACTCCTCTAGATGTTTAATGACATCCCTGCTTTGTTGTTCAGTGCTTTGGGAAGGGCAACAGGAAGAAAACTCAATCCACTTATGATCCATAGGTGCTCCTTCTACAGAAGGTTCTGGGCTGCCTCTCAAAGTCTCAAACACTCTAAAAGTACATTTTATATAAAGCACTCATCCAGAAATGCAATACTTTTGTTTATTCCTTCACCCTCTGCTGAAGAGAGAATGCAAGATGGGCCAGCCAAAGGGAATGTGATGCTTCAGCTTTACATTTCAAGGGCTCTCCAACAGAGAAGGTTTGAAACTTCCAGACAATGTAATAAGTAGAGTATTAAGTAAAAGCTAAGCACCATTAACCCTGACCTTTGAAAAGCCAGCAGCTCTTTTCAAAAAGCCTACTCCTAGTGCACACAGATGCACACATCAAAGACAACCTCAAACCTTTCCATAGGCTTCCAAAAATTACATCTCCACTGAGCAAAACCCAAGCAAACTGAAGTCACCAAAAGGTCCAACTGCATCCAGAAACTGGAAATAAGTTACCAAAAAATCTAAAGTCTTGTACCAGGGATGCACCTGTTGTTATACATCTACTTGGAAGCTTTACGCAATTATCAAAGTGCAGGTTTTTATTCAACATCTACACAGCAGTCACACAATTGCATCCAGACTGGGCACCACGAAACCATAATGAACACTGGTAGGTATGCGGTCTGCAACCCAATAACAACAAGACACTTACAGTAACTTCTTTCAGTTGCTCTTCCAGTTTGGCCTTTTCTTCAGTTAACATCTTTTCAGGGGAGCTGGGTTCAACCTTGTGATCATTTTGGCTCTGACTCTGGTCCTCTTCCAAGTTCTGGCCAGTACTTTTCTGTTGTGTTGCTGCACAGAGCAATCGTGGAGAAGTCCTAAGGCAAAAACATGGACAATATTAATCAGTTGCTTACTTTGTAAGTTATTTGCATCTTCTGGACATACTGGACATTTTATTTGACATATTCATATCTACAAAATCCTCACATTAAAGCACAAATGAATACAACAATTCTAGCTGTGTGAGATCTATTTACAGAACCTCTCATGAGAAGTAACTGAACTCAGGCCATCTAAACTGCTACAAAAAACAACTTCACTGCAATATAAAAACCACTGTGCAGCAGCTTGTAAGTGCCCCCTATATTCAGTTTATAAAGCAGCAGCACTTTTAAAGGCAGCATGTGCCTGCTTTCAGCACGGTGCTCTATCAGGACACCAAAGCCAGTTCACATGATGCAATCACCCGCAGCAGCCTCCCAGGAAACACTGACAAGAACCGCGGTTTGCCGCCAATTGCTACAGGGCAACGGAAAAGCACCTCTGAGTCCCTGCTGTATCGCAAATATCATGTCACAGCGGCCCGGTCCCCATGACAATGAGTTTTTATCCCTTCCTAATGTTTCTGAGGCTGAAGCAGCGGAGCAAACCGGTTCGCAGTGCTGCAATCCCAACAGGCCTGGAGCTCCGCACGCCGCACCAACACTTTAGGCCCGGAGGCCTTCAGGCTCAAAGCCCGGCCACTCGGGCCCCGCAATGCTGGGACACTCTCCCGGCGGACGGTAAGGGAGATGGGATCCACACCGGCTGTCCCGGCTATCAGAAGGGGCTCTCCGTCGCACAGCCGGAGGGCTGGTCACAGGGGGTGAAGCACCCCAGCGCAGCAGGGCTGGGCCCCGCTCTTGGCCTGGATCGACGATAGCAAGGCGGCGAGTCCGGACCCGACCTACCCCGCAACACCAGACCCAGACCAGGCGGCGCGGCGCGGCCCGGCGCGACCCTTACCTCAGGGCGAAGCTCAGCAGCGGATACCGCGGGCGCAGCGCACCCCGCACACATTGTGCCACCGCCGCCATTGCACCTTCCTTCCCACACACAGCCGCAACCTGCTCCTCCGGACCTCCGCGCCACCGCAGCCAATCAGCAAGCGGACAGGCCAAGAGCGACGCTGCCGACAGCCAATCCGCCTGCCGGGTGCGCGGCTCAGGCCAAATAGGCGAGGCGGAGGGGGTGGAGCCTGCAGCGCTTCCGGGGCGCTGCTGGGGGGATTACTCCCCTCGCCCTCTCGTGGCGGAAGGTGACGCGAGGGTGGGCGTGGCCGAGGCCGCGGGCGGGGCGGGGCTTGGGCGGGAGGCCCAGTCCCCGGGTGAGGGAGGCGGTGGGCGGGAGCCTCCGCTTTGCTTGAGAGCGGGTTCTGCCGGGTCCTACCGCCCGTCCTCGGGCTGTTACTGCCTTCGCTCGGGAGCGGGAGCCCGCAGAAGTCAGCGGGGCACCGGCTCCCGTTAGGCGTCGGCGTTTTCCTGTCAGAACTGGTCAAGACGGGCTGAGGCAGTGTGGTGGCTGCGGGTGGTGCCGTCTGTCTGTGCCGTCAGAGCTGTGACTGGAAAAGTTTGGAGGTTGCAGCTCGTTTTAATTGCCGAGCTGTTAATCGGTAATGCCTCGTAGCAGCTGGCAATAGCCGGTGTGCAAACCCCCACTGAGAAGTGTGCCTATGCAAGCTCACACCATGCTGTCTATGCGCTTGCTGGGTAACCATCATCACAGATCTTGAGTTTTAATTAAAAGGGATTATTGCTGCTAATCCAGTGGTCCCAAATTTGGCCACCTGCTTGTGCAACCTGTTTGTGCAATGGTCAGTGGAGGCTGCGGAAGGCCTGCTCGCTGCACTTGCATGGCTCCTGAGCTTTGTCAATATCTATTGCCTGTTATCTTGCTAAGCGGGGAAAAACACACCCAATATCAAGGTCACACACTTATTGTACAGTCCCAAAGTGAGTCCTGGATCATTCACAGATGAGTGAACACCACCTGTTAACCTGAACTTCACGTGCATTTGTGCACTTCCCTAACGTAAACTGAAGGATAGTGAAGATGCAGATTCCACAGTGCAAATTCAGTAACTGCTATATTCAAGTATGTAATCAAAATACATTCCTGCTTTGCCACACAAGAATCCTGCAGAAGCTGGGGCTTTGCTAAGTTCAATCAAACTTTGGCAGAGTGCATGAAGTTTTCAGCACGGCCTTTATTTGGCGGGTTGCGTGTCTATGACGCGTTGCCTCATGGTTCTGCAAAATGCAGGATAAACGGTATAACGAGGCCAGTGGCCTTATACTGTGACAGCTGTTAGATCCCAAGGAGTCTGACTGCCTCATACAGTTACATGGATGTGGGTTTCTCCTTCTATGAGAAAGCCTGGAAGAGCTAGAAGCATACTGATAAACACACTTGGGTGACAAGAGGCAACAGCTCTAAGGTATGAACCAAATTGGTTTTGAAGTCTGTGGTTTTTATATTTTGGTTGTCACTGTTTTGTGATGTGACACTGGTACAATCCAATGGCTTGCACGTACACAACACAGCAAGGAAAAAAGTGATGCCTTGTGATGTTCATATATGCAGTGGATGTAGTGCTGTCAGTATCTGCCTTATGGAAAGTAGATGAGCCACAAATTCCCAGCTTCATCCTCAGAAATACTGAAACAAGTAGTTGAGGAAATCTGTTAAAGATGCTGATAATGCCAAGAAAGAATCAGAAAGAGCAAGGAGAAAAGTAGGGATAGCCACAAAAGGTGATATCCACAGAAAGCCATGAAGAAATGAGACAGAAAAGGTAAGTGAATCTTTAGGTTTGATGTTTTTAAAATGTTTCCTGGAAGGAGTATTCATTTCTCACAAAGCCTAGACAAGCAGTCTTTGCTGTCTCATCATTCTTGGCTGTCATTTCTCCTTGTCACTCTTAGCACCTAGCTTCCTACTTCACCCTTTCTTAATTCTCTTCTGCCTATCATCTCTGGAAGTTGTGCTTGATTAATGAGGATCACGAAATCACAAAATTGATAACAAAAGGTTGAGCAAAGCCCTTTGCCAGCATGGCTAATTAATAACTGAGTAAAATACAGTCAGCTCAAGATTTCTGAAACAAACTTGTTCTTGTATAAGGACCAGTTACCCCAAATGGTGGTTCACAGGCCTTTTGCAAGTAAGTTTTCAAGATACTCCACAGTAAGAATGAGGTTTGTTGTGATTTTCTTAACTTGAACAGCTGTCAAGAAAAGCCTGCGTTAGCACAGCTACTGATGGGTCAAGACCAAACAGCAGATGCAGCACAAAGGAAGAACATGGGCATTTAAATAGAGCTTGTTTGCATCCTGATTGATATTGGCTGCGAGTACTGTCCGACTTTAACCAAAACCTCACAAATTTTAGTGTTCTTACCCTATTGCTGTCTGTTCCATTTTAATTGTAAACCCAACCTAATGTGTTGGGGTTTTTTTGTACTCTACTGAGTATTCAGCATCTGGTTGTCAATCACAGATGTTCACTAGCAAGCCCTGTTTGGTTCCTGAGCAGTCCTCTCCATATCAAATGGTCTTTTTTTCTTCACTTAAATACCAGGTTTAAAAAATGATCTGATGATAAGTAATGCTTGTCCTGAGTTCTGTAACATTAACCAGCTGCTACTTTTCAACTTGATGTGGTTAAAAGTGACTTTAACCCTTGATATCTGTGGATAGAATCTAGTGATAGAATCAAGGACTCTGGATATAATCCCTTGGTTTCTCTAGTGATTCACTTTGTGGTCTTGTGCAGTTACTTAACCACATTTCTACAACTACAAATTAAGGGCAGTAATTTTTCAGTACCTTACAAGAAAGTTGTTTAGAGAGCACAAGGGAATTTCTGTGATACTTTGAAAACTCAAAATGTCAGCTGAATTATGTCTCTTTTTATTATTAATATTGCACTTGTAGTGAAGAGACTTGTAATCCTTCGAGATGAAAAATGCCATAAATGCAAGATTTGTGCTTGAAAAGTTCAATGAAAAATTAAGGCATTTCTGTTTCTCTAAAAAAAACGCCCAACCTAGTTCTGTCTCCTAATGCTAAGATACAGTCTATTGATATTCAAGCAGCAAACAGAATGCCATTACTTTTGTGATTCGAATATGAACTGTGTTATTAATGTTTTGAGGCTGCAAGTGAAAGGGCATTATATCTTTGCCGAACAGATATAGGTCATCCTGATCAGAACCAATATTGAGCTGTGGTGGGAGGAAGTGGACAAGAAATGACCAAAAAATACCTTTGTGTATATATATTCCAGCAGTGACCTTTCAGGAAAGTTACCAGGAAATAACATGAAATTGAATATCACAAAATATTAAACATCAAGTGAAATATCAGGAAACATCAAATCAAAGAAAATGTTAATTTAGCTCTAAGACTGTTACTGAACTATATGACAGTGAAGAAGACAAACCTGTTATTCATACCTGTGCCCTTTAGAAATGGTTTCAGATGGGACCACTGAGCTGTAGCCCGTTGTGGGAAGATGTCTAGTGTAAAATTAAGGGACTGATCCTGGTGTATAAAGTGATAACAAATCTTCCTCCATAAGGATTGTTAAGACTGAGGCTCAGCTCCAACCTGGGTCCATTTCTGACATAGGACAACAAAGATGAAATCATTACTTGAATCCAGAAACTTTAAATCCTGAAATGCAGGCTGGGGGCTGGCAGGGGGAAATAACCCAACTTTCTTTTCATTAGAACAGCACTGAGATAGTTAATCTCTATGTTCAGAATTACAGTTTTTAATGCAAACATTGCAAGATCTCTTTCCCAAGAGGGAATGTGTAATACCTACTTTCTGCCTAGTTTCTCCTAAGGCTGAAAATACTGAATCATACATCCTGCTCTGATTATAAAGAGTACTCTTGGAGTTCCCATAGCTTTTTGTTAACTGGTTTGAAAGGTACACTTTGTAACCGTCTTGTTGCCTGGAGAGCCTTGCTGTGTTGGAAATGGAATAGCTATAGCCACAGGGCTCTGAAGAGAGCTAATTACAGCAATTTAGAACAACAAAAGTTCTGTTCCTGGGGGGACACTGAAGAGATCCTTCCCCAGAGCAGCATGCCACAATTTCAGAGGCAATTTATTGTAATATTCCTGCATAAGTCATGTGGTATACCAAGGATTTACAAATCTGGCTGTCTATTATGGTTTGTTCTCTCAGCCCGTATGTTACCAGGGGCACTCGTGCATGTCTTGTAACATTCCTGGAGATATAAATATGGAAAACCTGTCAATCAAGTGTTGTCTATCTTACTTTAGCCTAGCTACCACTCATAACAAAGCGTTCAAATGCAGAGAAACAGTCTCCTATTGTGCTGATGTTCCTTTCCACCTTGAGACAAATCCATTGAGCTTCAAGAGAAGAGTTTTCTAATCAATTGTGATTCTCTTAGTGTGGTGTCATGGATTTTCTTCATATTTTTCATAAAAAGAAATTGTTGCCTTTCAACTTACCAGAACAAGTTGATAGAAGAGTAGGTCAGCTCTCTTCTGTCACATTCACATTTGCCAAGCAGACAGCAGTTACTGGTATCTGTTCCTGTACACAGGTTAACAATAGCAGCGCTATTATTGGAATGGTATTTTGACACTCAGATCTATGGTTTTCTTTCTTTCTTAATTTTTCTTTAAGATTTGATGAATTACTTGCTGTGGGCCTGTTTCTGCTATACAAGTGATTTGTATTAGTCAAAGAGAATGTTGTTTGCTGAAGGACTGCCAAGCCAGGTGCTGGGCAAACAGGCTGCCAGTAGTGCTGTGAAAGCCTGAGGCCTGACTGTTTACTGCTCAAGTGTGACTTGCGCAAATGTTTCTTCCTTGCTTTTTGCATACTTTATCTGATGACTGACAGGATGTCAAACAGTGTGGTTGGTTGGGCAGCGCACAGAGCTCTTTCTAGGCATTATGGTTTAGTGCTCTGATTCACAGTTCAGTCTCATAGGTAGGCTGTTCTTTGGGCACCCAGCTGGCTGATAAAGCAGGACTGCTTGTTTTGATGTTTTGCAAGGGTATTGAAAAGCTATGAATGGAGGCAGCATAAAGAAAGATTTTAAAAGGTTATCTGATGCTTTTATTCAACTGTAGAAAGCAGCAAGAACTTGTCATTGTGTTGCTGAGTGTAATTAATGAGTGGGTGAATGCTCCTGTGGGACCAGTGCTCTGCTCCATTCAATCCTAACCTGGCTAGTTGAGTCTGGCTAGATGGTGACAAAGAGTTCAGCTAAAAGTAGCTGGAGTGGGAGGACAGAAAAGCTTCTAAAAATCTGATTGCCACAGAAATAAAATATACCTAACCACGTTTCTGGTGCTTTGTGTGGAGGTCTCTGAACCTGTCCCTAAAATGAGTGCTTCACACTTTGCTCCCTTCCATGAGCATCTGTGAAGGTGCAAAGTCAACCCTGTTGTAGAAACTGGTGAAATTAAGGGAGAGTGTGTGTGGTTTTGTCAGATTTTCTTCAAAATCAATTGGGTTCTGCTATTGATGCCTCTGGTTTAGCTCCAGTTTGGGGAGTTTATTTGAATCTAAAAGATGTGCCAGGGAAGTACAGGCAGAGCTGAATGAAAGCCCTTATTTTACATCCACTGTACTTGCACCTTGCTCAGAAAGCAAGAGCATGGATGCTTCAAGTTTTGTAAGAGCTGTCACCCAAAGTCCTTTCACTTCTGTTTCAAAGGTCACCTCAGATTTATGCATTAGATCAGGTTAATGTGTTATTAATCAGTCAGAAACTGGTTGAAAATTATTGGATTCTGCACTTTTGTGATACATGTTAAATAGGAATTCTGCTATGGCTGAAACCATATAGTCATTCCCTGTGACTCCATCACCAGCTGCTGGGCTCTGCACTGTTCTCTGATCTGACTGGACAAGCTGCTTTTCATTGTCTTCCCAACCCATTGGTGGTCCTTGGATTTTGCCCAGGCTTATGCTTTTCTTTCTCCTTCTTCCTCTTTCATCTTCTGCTTTGCACATCCCATCATCACATCTGCTCTGCTGAGAGTGGAAGCGCCTCTTTAACACACTGCTTCCATTTCTGCTTGCTCACTCTTTCTCACATTTTGTGAGAAAGGACTCTCTCAAGTCCTCATCATGATTTGTGACCAAGAACACCTTCACCTTTGTGATATTAAATATGGCTTCAACAGCAATGTGTTCATTTCTAGAGATGGGGTGAGTGGTACCCCCTACTCTGCTTTATGATATTAGTGTGCTTGTGCTTGTGCTGTGGTAAAGCATTAAGGTGGAGAATCCCAGCCCAGCTGTGGCTGCTCTTTTAATTCATCTTTATTACTGAACAAAGCAGACTCTTCCATTTCAGAGAGCTTACAGCTTTTTTATGACCAGTGCTGTTGGTTGTTTATTAGAACACCTTTTCCTGCGGCTTAATTTGTATTTTAAGTCTATTTTTAAAATTATTTTCTGTTGTGTCTTTTAAAACATGTGTTTGTTACTTTTCTATGAGTCCCCAAGTGCCTTGGCTGGCAAAGTCTTAATGAATAAAATTACCGTCATGTTATAGCTATACAAATCCACTCCCTCATTGGAATGGGACGTGCAAGTTTGAGGAAGCTGAGGGAAATGGGGAATATATTTATTTTGGAGTTAAGTAAAACAGGATAAATACATAGGAAAAATGTAAAATTATTTTGCAGTCACAAAATGCTAATGCGCTGATCTTCCTAATTCTACCTTAAGTGCATAAACCAAGTGGTGTATGTGTACTGTTGTCACAGCGATGCTTGCTTTGTGGGACAGATCCAGCAGGCTAACTTTGTAGCAGCTGAATGCTGACAGTAATCTGGAAGTACCAAGGAATTCTGTGTGTGCTCTGTGTACCTGCCTGTCACGGTACATTGTCATGCTAAATAGCTCCGAGCTGGCTGTGCTGCTGAAAAGCATCTAGCTAGACCTGAGGCTGCCTGTATCTCATACAGCTCTGAGACAATTAGTGACTGTCTGCACATTGATGTGACAGCTTTTCTGTTATTTGGGACAGAAGGAGCTGTTTTGAACTGCTGGTAGGCGTTTTTCAATAACTGTTAACACCTTGGTACAACACCAAGTGAATAAAAGATGTACAAACAAGAAGTTGAGGCTTTAGAGATAACTGAGAGCTGTAAAGTAAATTCTGTGCTCTTCTGCCAGAAGGCAGTGTGACAGACTCAGAGGATCTGTTCTTACAGCTCTCTCCACATTGCAAATAACTGTTTCAGAGCCAGCTTTGCAGTAAACCCGAGCTAAACTATGTAGTTCATGTCTGCAATTGGCAAATACAACTACAAACAAGGTCAAAGCACAGGAAATATTTATGCATTAATGGCAATTTCCTTGTTGCAGCTCATGGTTTGCAAGGAATAAATTCCCAGTTGGGGGCAGTTCCGAGGCAGCAAGCAAATTTACCCAGCTTTTTACTTTTCAGATATTCCCTGCCTTTGTAATGGCTCTGCAGAGTGTGTGCAAAATGCTGATAAAGTTAGGTGGTGACTTAAGGCTGTCGCAGCTTTCCAGGCCATCACCGAATGGGAGAGACAGGATACATCTATCTTCTTCTGTTGGCACAATGCGATGGGTTGACCCTGTCTACCTTCAGTCCCCCCACACAGGGGGGAAAATTAACTCCATCCCAGCCAGAACAAATACATAAAACAATAGATGTGGTGAGGCACTGGAACAGGTTGCCCAGAGAAGTGGTAAATGCTCCATCCCTGGCAGTGTTCAAGGCCAGGTTGGAGAGAACCTTGAGCAGCATGGTCTAGTGAGAGGTGTCCCTGCCCTCGGCAGGAGGGTTGGAACTAGATGATCTTAAGGTCCTTTCCAACCCAAACCGTTCTATAGTTCTAGTCTATGATTCTATAGATATCCCACTGACCCAACAGAGGGATGAACACTATGCTCACTATAAATACAACTTGGCTGCATTTGTATCATCTCTTCTTATTTTCTTTGGTTTGTATCAATGACATTTATCCAGTTGACATAGAGAAATACCAGTGTCTTAAACTCCTAATAAATGTTATGAAAGCTATAAGGAAAATTTTCAAATGAAATGGCTGAAAATGTGCATCTGGTCTCTATTTATACACATAAATATTTTGCTCTTCAGACATGTTCTTCCCTTGCAGTTCCAGAAAATTTGTAGTCGTCTTCATCTTACAGGGGTTGTATATTCATCATTTTGTGATATATTTTCATTGTATATTTAGGTGACATTCCAGTTTAGATTAATCTGTAGCCTAGATAAATATAAACCTCTGGTTTAGAGTAACTTGTTTCTCTAAAACTGTATCTGTTTTCTTCTAGAAAAGTCTGTGCCGTGTGGTGAAACCTCACTCTGTTTAGGGACTTTCTGGAATGTCATTTCTAGCATTCCTCCCTTTGCCTTGTAAGTGCTCCTACTTTACTTGAATTCCTGGTTTTATGTGAAATTAGCTACATGTATTTCTGGAATGGATGATTACTTCTAGCAGAGTAGCTGATAATATGTAATGTGAGATGGAGGCAGTATTAGGCTGGAAACAGTAATTCTTCATTAAAAACAAGCAGTGTTTTGGCCTACTAAGGGGTAAGGGATAAGTTGAGCATCAGGCTCCATTTTGTTGGGCCAGTGATGCCACTGTGTAATTTTTGTACCTGTATTTTGGGCTGGCAGCCGACTTGTCTATTTTTTCTACTGTGTAAGTTACAAAGCAAGTAATTCTGGTGCTAACCATGTGCAGTCCCACTGGGGATACCCTGCATATCCTGCCCTCCAGCAGCTGTGCCAGAAGTGCACAAGCCTTAGTAAGTCTTCTTTTGTTTGTACCAGCCCCATACTGATGTCTCATTTAATGTGTTTTTAGATAGCTATTTTTAGGCACTTGAATCACTCTTCAAACATCAGGTCTAGCAAGTATGTCTACCAAATCATGTAAGCCACAGTCCTACACTTAATATATCCACTATAACATTGCAGCTGGTGTGCAACCTCCTCTGTGCACCTTAGAGGAGTCTCTCAAAGACATTTAAGGCCCAGCAAGTTGCTATCTTGCAGTCAGTATGCAGCTCTACATCACTGGGGCTGGTGTGCCCATGTTTGTGTGTCTGTTAGGCTCTTGGCAAAATTATTTATGCCCTTTCCAGTCTGCCTGCCAAAATCATCCTGAGGCATTTGTCTGGCTTTCTAGTCTTCAGTCTGTTTCCCCTATCTCTGCTTTCATCTGCTTCACTCAGTATTTCTTACGACTCTTGAAAGTGGCTTACCCAGCTACATCAGGAGATACCCTGTCATTTGAATTGTGGATTTTGTACTCAGTTTTGTGAGCTGGCTAGAAACATGAGGATCACCATAACCTTGAGTTGAGTCATCTAAATGCATTCCTATGTCTCACGTTGAATTCCTAACTATTTACAAGCATATTTGTGCTTTTAACTTTAAGACAACCTCAGGAGACAGGCTTTTAAACCAAACCATTAGCATAAGAAGGCCCTTTAAGAGCTTCCTTCTCTAGCTTTGGGTAACTAGCTCCTTCTAAGTGAATAGGAAGGAAGATCAAATGTTTGGCATGAGTGAAAAAGTCATTTAACCTCAGGAAGAACTTCCTTCAAAGGTTGAATTTGCTATTTCCCTATCTGATTTTCTTTCTTCAAGAAGATTTATGATGAGCCAAATGCTTATGGCTTATCCTTGATGTTTCTTGGGCTCCCTAATAAACACTGGTGCCAGAGATGAAGTGCATATATGGTACAGACAGAAACATGTGTAATGACCAGGTTAACATAGTGTCAGGACACTGCCATGTCTGTCTGATGAGCATATCACAGGCTGGACAAATTTATTTCCTTGTACAGAAAGCATGTAGTGTTAGTAATGGCATTACAAAAATCTCTTTCCAGTCATGTCAAAGTTGGTGCATTTGTTCCTACTTGTTGCAAAAAGATAACGTTGATTTATGTGATTTAACCCTAAATACTTACCTGGGGCTTGGACCATACTGAAAATAAAGCCTGTTATATTTAACAAGAGATGCTGCTGCTTTTGCCACACAGGATTGGCAGGCAGCATACAGCAGGTTGGAAAGATCTGCTGTTATTTTTCTAAAGTGAAAAGAACATGCCTGTGAAAATACTGAAGTAACATATTTTTCTTATACTGTACCTTGTGTTTTGTAAATGCCTCTGGAAATCAATAAAAACAAATTAAACCTAATGTAGCTTTGCAAGGAGGGAAAGACTTTTACCCTCATTTATTAATGTTCGGGAAAAAATCATTGCATACAAAATCCTATATTAAACCTAGTAATTCATGATGGTTTAATATCTTTTCCCCCTAGTTAAAAAAGAGCAGGCAGTATAGGACTGATTGGGTTTTACTGCTATGAAAATATTTCTATTTTTTGACAGCAACTGGCATCAAGAATAACAATAAAAAGAATTATAAGCAATACTGAGTGCTTGCCTTCTGATGTTTTATGTCTACGCAGAGAAGATGAGGTACAGACAATTGTTCAGCTACAGTAAAGTTCTCACTTTTATTGTGCACAACTAAATTTATTCTTGCTGTAATTTTTGTGAAATCAGCAGAGTTACTTCTGCTGTGCATGAGAATGACCTGCTCTGATTGCATTGTTGTTCCAGGAGAGACTATGCTCCAGCAGAGTTTCTTCCCTTCAGCTGAATACATGCATACATCTAGATTGTGTTTACGTCTGCAGCTGCTTGTATGATTATAGCCAGCACAGATAGAAGAGCACAGTACCTTGAGTCTTTCAGGTAGATGAGATAAGCTTTTGTCATTTCTGAGGAAGGATGCTGTTACATGTAACATACTTCACCTGAAACGCTTCACCATATCCCTGATTAGGCAGAAGCCTTCTTTAGAAACAGATTGGGGTTAGTACTCAGGACATGTTCAGGCTGTTATTTTCCAGAGTGTCCAGAAATCAAGGGAAGGGGCTCTGATTTATTTATTTTTTTTAATTAAGAAGTTTCTGCTGTTGTATCAGAATATTTTCTGGCTATAGAATACCCCCAACAAGTGATGCAAAAGAAAATAGGCTGATGGGAGTTTTTCCAAAGCTTCTCTTTTAATGAAATAAATGTGTCAGAAAGGAATAAAGGAATGTAAGGTTTACACAGAAAGGAATATAAGGATTAAACACAAGTTGGAGCAAACAAGATTTGACATCCAGTTTCTGTTTTGAGATTAGCCATTTTCTCCCCATTAGGCTGTTCAGACCCAAACTGAGTAAGTTCCCTCTAAACTAGCAATTCATATTTCACTCTGAACATTTCATGTTCCTTGTATTGCTGTGGAACTCTGTGTTTTTGATAGAGCTGATTAATTTATTTTTCCCCTCCATTGGAAATATGTGTCCAGAAATGTGTATGCTTCATTTCTGTGCCTGCTTATTTTTATTTATTTTTAATGGCTTCTCTCCCTCTCATCAGGAGCATATGTATGATGCAGGTTGCCATGGTAAGTATGAATTTTTTATTAGCAGTGTAAATATTAATTTAAAACATGGTAACTGATATTTTAACACTGCTTTGGAGATTTTCCTGCTCCTGAGGTGATAGAAATTATGTATGAGGTTAAAAATGTGAAAAACAACGTCTTGGGGAGGAGATCCTAAAGTGATAGTACAGCAGCCTAAGGACACAAATATGTAGGGTATTTATGAAGCAAAGACAATAGGTCAGACATAAGCTTGCTGAAAGTTAATACTAGAGAAGACATAGAACCAAGGTTCAAGTTTTAAACTCCATCCTTAAATTTCTGCACCATTTGCAGCCAGTTCTTTGCATTAGAGTATGACCAACTGGCTCAGCTGACGCCAGTATGAAAAAGAGAGTGTGAAAAGACATGGTCAGCTCCAAGGCATGGAGGGGCCTCCTGAAGTTTCATTTGTGACTTTACATCTCATTTGCTGTGCTAAACATGTAGTTTTAGGCAGATTTTTGAAGGCTCCCAGTTACCCAAATTTCCTTTGGCTCAGTGGGGAGTTACCTGCCAGGAAGTTGTTGAAAATTCATCTTTCCACACATATCCCATCTGTAAAGCTCGTGTCCTTCAGGCTCTGTTAGGTTGTTTGTGAAATGAGGCTGGTGTGGCTTGCTTTCTTGGGAGATGAAGGAACAGAAGGATTTTGGGATAGGTGGTGGTTTTGTCCAATGGATTTATTTTTTGCACAACCTGTGATTCCTGGTGGATTTCTATTCATCCGTGAAGTCCCTGGTGTTATGACAGACTGTTAATTTTTCACTGTGGATTCACTTTTGGAGCAGAAAGTTACGAGCTTAGTTGTTGTCTTGCCTTAGGACTTTGACTCATACATGATGCTGTCACTGAAGAGCGATTTTAGAAGAAGCTGCATGATGAGATGTGCTGTCTTTCAGCTGGTATGTTAAATTGAGGTCGCTTCTGTCAATGCCCCTCTTAAAAATCACCTCTGTGTCTTGTCAGACATTCCATTTCCCAATGAAATTACTTCTAAAAATCAAGGACTGTGTCTGAGATATTACAAAGCCCATAATGGTGGCTCTGTTTGCCCTGTCTTCATTGCACTACTGCTATTTCACTTACCATTTTTGTCAGGACTTATATTATAAAACTCAATTTTACTCCGTTCTGTATCACAAAGCAGCATATGTCACGCTAACTACTGAGCAAAGTAAGATTACTACATGAAATCTTCTATCATCTTGTGATATATATACACACAAGATTACTCAGAAAATAACTTGTCACCATTGTAGACACTTCATGGTTGCTGGAAAAAACACTCCATACTGAAGGTCACATGTATATATACACTGATTTAACAGCTCTATTCACCCTTTGCTAGAACAGTGTAGCCAGCAGAATGACAGGAGTCTGGTAAAGCTTCTTTTACTAGTCCTTCCTTACTTTCAAAGAACACTTCCTGATCCTTTCTATGTAAAGGATGGAAGTTCCTTGTATTAAAAGGAAACAGAATTTAGTAACTACATTATTTTACAGAAATAAAAGCACTCTCAACTGTGTTTCACCTTGGACACTCTGAAGACTCCAAATGTGTCACAAATGTTGCTAGTCAGCACACAGTGATTTCAGCGTTAGATTTTACACTTTCTGATTGTTAATTCCTTGCTTTGAATCATGTGGGGTATTTTTTCTTTTTTCTTTTTAATACAGATACACAGTTCAAACATTTCAGTGTCTCTGCGTGTTTGAGTTGCAATGTTATGAAGCAGAGTCCCCTCACATTCTTTGCAGGCTGAAATCTTGTAGCCTGTTCACAAGAGCAGGCGTTGGGAAAGCTGGGGTTAGGTGCAGCTCTCTCCTTCATGCTCTGTTCACTGCTTTCCTCTTTAACGTGTTTCAGTGGTGATTTCAAAGGCAAGAAGTGTTCCTTTCTTCTGCTCATGAAAAGCCACTTGGATTTTGACAATTTGTGACCTATTGAAATATAACCTTTACCATTAGTGTCCTGTGCCTTTGAGTTGTTTCCCAAAAGCACAGGTCTTCCTGTGCACTTCCAGCTGAGATGGTCAGTTTTGCAGACTTACCTTTGATGTGTTCTGACTTACTGTGTAGCCGGAACTGAAGTTTTGGCTGTGTGACTCTGGTTGATTTCTTGTCTTAAAACATTTCACAAAACCACTAAGTTTGTTTCATAGCTGGGGTATTTATTTGATAAGAAGCAACAACATTTCCCATTCCTCTTTTGTCAGTACACAAAAATGATGTCCTCAAGTTCCTTGACTTCTAACAGAACCACACTCAATATTTCACCAGGTCCTGATATGGCTTTGTGTTAACTGATTTCATTAATGTTTCCAGTGATATAACAGAAGAATGTTATTTGTGACCCACTCATGTTGTGCTCTTTGTAGTCCACAAATCAATAAATGCTCTTGAAAAACTAAACTCTAAAACCATCAATTATAGATAGAGGCAAAGGTCACTCTGTCAGATTCCTCTCCGTATTTCTAAGTAAAAGAATTCTAAAGCAGCATGCAGTTTGTGAAGTCTTGTGACAATGTTTATTTTTATGTTTAAATTACACTGTAAAGATTCTGGTTTGGAAATGGAATGGAAACATTTCAGTGAGCAGAATTCCTGCCCACTTAGTGAAACTGGAGGTCTCACCTGGTGTATTTTGTAACAACAACAGCAACCAATCCAGAAACAGGATTGTGCTGGCAGTATCTCCATGTGGAATAACTCGTTGAGTGTAAAATGGCAGCAGTCTCTCAGCACTTTTACAGTAACCAAGCTGGGGCTTAATTTGGTATCTACCAGTTTGATAGCAATTATATTAAATAAATAGACACCTTTTTTCAAGCCCTGAATGTTGAAGTAAAATGTGAAACTTCCTAATTGTGTCAAATGCTGTCATGAAGAGTTCACTTGAAAGCAATTCAAACATTACAGAGAAGGGTACGGCTTAGTCAGCTTATTATTTCTTTCACTTAACTTGAGTCCTAATGTGAAATTGCTTTAAAAGCTTTGTTGTCATTTTCAATGTTTTACAGGCTTTCTTCCCCACAGAAATTTTAGTCACCATATTTCATTTATGAATCTTTACTTAATGAAATTAGGATTAGAAAAGTTGGCAACCTTGTAGGCAAAATTCTGTGTTTATTCTTAGGGCAGATGTAGCATAGACAAGAAGAATGTAGTGCTATCGCTAGACAGGCATGGTCATCTGGATCATGCTGCATCTATTAAAGTCATCACCAAAGCCTCTGGAAATGGCAGCACTGTGTCCTATGCTCTGAATGGTGCAGGTGTTCCCAAACCGTTTCCTGGCAAAGTCATTTGAGACACTCAGCTATGCATTGAAGGAAAGGAGAAGCATTTGCTTGTTTCTTCTACTAGCAAAGGTTTGGGGGCAGGAGCCTATGTCAAGAGACGGTAACAAACCACTGTAAATGATTGATAGCAGCCTTCCAATACCTAAAAGGGAGCCTACAAGGGTGCCAGAGAGGGACTCTTCATCAGGGACTGTAGTGATAGGACAAGGGGCGATGGGTTCAAACTGAAATAGAGAAAGTTCAAGCTGGATATAAAGAAGTAGTTCTTTACTGTGAGGGTACAAAGAAGTGGTAAATGCTCCATCCCTGGCAGTGTTCAAGGCCAGGTTGGACAGAACCTTGGGTGATATGGTCTAGTGTGAGGTGTACCTGCCCATGGCAGGGGGTTGGAACTAGGTGATCTTAAGATCCTTTCCAGCCCTAACCATTCTATGATTCATGATTGATAGCTGATATATGCTTCCTTGAAACATGAATGTGAATCATGCCCTGAACTTCTGCTTCACTTGTTCAATGCCTTATGTTAGTCTTATTTTGGAATAGAAAAATAACTTCTAGCATTACGAATATGCTCATTTTTTTGTAACTTTATCATATAGGTTGTGATACAAGTTGTCTGTACCTGTGTAATGTGAATTCAGAACTTTTTTATTGTTAGTTAATAACACTGAACATTTCTGCCTTACTTTAAATTGCTGGAAGTGATGCAGAGCTATCAACTCTGCAGCTTTGGGGTCTTTCCACAGTAGGTAAAGGCACTTGTGCTAACTATGTGATAACTAAAAGGTAAAAAACTTTATGTTTATGTACACATATGCCTGTGTTTCTGTAGCAGCCATAATTTTGTCTGTTTTCAGGGTAGCATTTACAAGTAGTTATCATTTTTGGTATGTTAACTTCTGCAATAGAACCAGTCTACTTGATTTGTCTCTTTTGGTTTGACTTAAAAAGGGCACTATTGAACCAGTGTTTGAATCAGTGCTAGTCTGTAGAGATGCTGGTGAAATGGGCTATCTAGAAGGTGGCTAAAGAGACAGGTATGCTCTCAGCTAGAGGTTAGCACGCCTGGTGCAGAACATCAGGTCGGTAAATGTGCAATGTGACGCAAAATCAGCCAGTGTAGCTCCAGCCCTGACTGGCATGGTTTAAAGTAAGCTTTGACCTTGCCCTGTAGGAATGAGGTCACACACATTGTAGTTTCTTGGCTCTGATGCAAGGGGAGTAGCTTCCAGCTAAGAGATTGCAACATGCAGTTTTAAGGCAGTGATAACTGCCTGAGGCAGTGTTAGGGCAGTAACTGCTCCAGGCAGATGCTAAAAACTTAGTTTATATTTGTTAGGTTTGAACAACAAAAATACAGATTAAAACCCAAAGAATCAGATACAAACTGCGCATGTGTAAACCAGATTACACCTTATGCAAGAATGTAATAATGTTCATACATAATACTTTAAAATATCCTTCATTAAGCCCATGCAAAAGACAGATTTGGGGGGAAGAAAGGTTACTACATTACAAAAATTACTAAACCCCCCTGTGTAAATCAACTCAAGCATTGGAAAGAGTAAATGTCATGGAAAGTCAATAAAACCTTGCTCCTGGGTAACCCATGTTATTCTAAATGTCATGCTCCATACTAAGTAGTGACTCATCTTGTACATGTTACTGAATCTGCTTGGGAGATGATCTAGATTAAACTAATGCATGTGAAAGGAGCAGTCATACCCTGGCCATCCATTTCTGGATTTGGGATTCTTTAAATATTGAAGCCACTGCAAGGGGTATAAGAGGAAAAGGGGCTCATAAACTAAAGGTGAGCTGAATGTCTAGTCAAGATCTATGGCAAAGAAACTGGAGGTGTCAAATGCTGTATGAATTCTGAGACGGGAATGCTACAGAGGCAGAGACACTTGCAGCTCGTAAGTGTAGCTCACAGCTGAAGAGGGTTTCAGATGTAATAGCAATTTTCTAGAAAATATTTCACTGAAGTTGTAGTTAAGCTAAAATAAGCATCTTTAATTTACTGAGCTGAATACTTGAGGGTTTTCCAGTTTTTCTTCTCTCTAAGCTCTGTTTCAGTGTCCTCAAAGTAACTCAGATGGTTTTGATTGTCAAATGGCTGTTAACCTTGAATTCAGGTTGTTTTCTAGAGGAAAGTTGTTTTTCTGGCTCTGTCAGAACAAACAACATCACAATGTACATGTGCTGGTCTACTCTTCCTTCATATTAGTCTTGCACTGAGTGCAGTCAGTAGCTCAGGATAGCACATACTGAAAGCAGTAGGAGATGTTCTATTGATTAATAGGAGCTGGACTTCTCAAATAAAACCATCAGCCTCTGAGGCCAGAATGTGGCATCCAGTTTCCGTTCTACAATTTTAAGCACCTTTCCTGACTTTTTTGTGAACATTAGAGAGACTTTAGAGAGCTATCTTGAAGTCTACAGCAGGAGCTAAGGCAGCAGAAATATTTTGTCTTGTTTCTGTTCTAACCAGATAGATGGTTGATTAGAGTGTTCTCTTTTATGACACCACAGAACAGATCTAGCAGTTAATAACTCTGTTTTGAAAGCTGTGTACTTTGGCTTTAAATACCATTCCATGTGGAAAATTGGCACAGCAAGTGTCAGCTCAGGATACTCAGAGTTCTTCCTCCCTCTGCTACTGAATCAGGCACAGGAAGCAGTCTAAGGATTTTGTGGTTTCATGTTCCACTGTGCTGTTTTTCATTCTCATTACTACTGTTTTACCTCCCATCCAGCCTTCCACAAGTTTCTTAAATGAATACAAGAAGGAGAACTGTGTGATTTTCATGCTTGGTAGTGTCACCTCAGTTCCTGAAAGGGTTATGGAGCAAGTCATATTGGAAGCTAGTTCCCAGATGTTTGAAGAGTGAGAAAATGATTTAGAACAGCACAGATTTACTGGGGTATATTACACCTGAAAAATTCATTACCTTCTAGAATGAAATGAGTGCTCTGTGGTTGAAGGAATAGCTGTGAATGTTGTTTACCTTGACAAAGCTTCTGGCATGGCTTCCTTGCATCCAGACCAGTGAGACATGGATCAGGTAGTTCATGAAAAACTGGGCTGTTGGCTTGAAGAGGAGTAATCAGTGGTTTGGATTAAAACTGGCAGGCAACTGAAAATGATCTTTCTTAGTGATCACTTATTGGGGCTGTCGTAGTTTGAACCCAGCCAGGCAGCACGTTCACCCACTCAACCACAACAGATAACTCACGACACCCCACCAACCGAGTGCTGACCGACCACCTCTTCCAACCACCCCGAGAGAACTAGGCCTTCCGGATCACTCCCAGTTACATCCTGGGCATGACGTGCTATGGTATGGAATACCTCTTTGGTCAGTTTGGTCCTGTCAGTACAGTCCTGTCCCTCCTTCCTCCCGGCTTCCCTCCTCCCCGGCAGAGCATGAGGCTCACAAAGTCCTTGGTCAGGGCAAACATCGCTCAGCAACAACCAAAAACATCGGCCTTATCAGCCTTGTTCCCGAGCTAAGTCAAAACACCAGCTACTAAAGAGAAGAAAAACTGACTGCAACTGCTGAACCCAGGACAGGGGCTGATACTGAATCATAGAATCATAGAATTGTTCAGGTTGGAAAAGACCCTTAAGATCATCAAGTCTAACCATTAACCAGCACTGCAAAGTCCACCACTAAACCATGTCCCTAAGCCTACATCTACATGGCTTTTAAATACCTCTAGGGATGGTGGTATTTAAACCACCATATTCCATGGACAGCCTATTCCAATGCATCAGCATGAAGGCATGACATGCACCCTCAACAAGCTCATGAATGATGACAAACTGTGTGTGTGGGAGGGGAGAAGTTGGTAAGTTAGAGCAGTGCAGAGCTTCCATACAGAGGGTCCTCAACAAGTGGGAGGAATGGTCTGATAGAAGCCTCATAATGTTCACAATGCAAACACACTGTTCTGCCAAGACAGATTAGTACAGGCTGGGGGCCAACTGGCTAGAAAGCAGCTCTGCAGATAGACCTGGGGGTTCCTGGTGGACAACAAGGTGACCATGATTCAGCAGGAACACAGAGCAATGAAACATATTGGGCTGCCTTGTCAAGACTGTAGCCAGCAGGTCGTGTGGTTATTCCCCTCTATTCATTACTTACAAGACCCCATGTAGAGAAGTGTGTTCAGTTTTGACTTCCTGTACAAGAGAGATGAATAAACTGGAACAAGTCCAGGAGGGAGTGAGATGGTTGGGGAGCTGCAGCATAGGAAAGTTAAGAAAGTTAAGGCAGGGCAAGGAGAAGTTGAGAGTGCTGTGCTTGTTTACCCTGGGCAAGGTGGATCTAGCTGCAGTCATCTACTACCTCATGGAGGGATATAGAGCAGGGGGAAATAGAACTGCACAGCAAAAGGACAAGATGCAATGGATACAAGTTGCTACATAAAAAATGTAAAGGCATTAGGAAAATTTATTAGCTTTTAGGTAGTTCTATTTCACAGGAAGGGTACTTAAGTACTGGAGCAAGTTGTCCAGGTAGGTTGCAGAGTCTCCAACCTTACAAATACTGTAACCTTGGAATTCACCATATTTTGAGGAGAAGGTTGGGCTTCAGAAGTCTTTTCCCACCTGATTATTCTATAATTATCTGAATTCCATAACAAGTCTTCACCTCTGGACATGACACACTTTTGAAATGTAGGAGAGATGTAGGAAGGAGGTGGGGGGAAAATGTGAGGTTTGGAAGTTATTCTGTGCATTTTTATGGAAGATTTTTTAGATCTTAGGTTAGTCCTTGAGTCACCTCTCCTCCTGATTACCATGGGTGTATTGATCCTTAGAAGTATCACAGAGCTCAGGTAATGCCTGAATAGCATCATGGTCCAGTGTGCAGGACACAAGCCTGAGCTGGCTTCTGGACTTGACCAGGCTGCTGCCTTGATAATGTACAAATGATTAATTTCCCCTCCCATTTCCCCCCTATTCAGACTGTAAGCTTTCTGGATCAGGAGGTGAATTTTTACTAGCTGTTCAGCATACAGCATGCCAGGACCTCATACTGGGTAAGCCTGTAAGTGCTATTTATTGTAAAACACCATCTGAGATGAACAGTGCTGTAAACATGCAAAGTGTCATAGGTGGAATTTCTCTTAGACTACATTTATCACATAACACTGAGAGAAGAGGGAAGTCCTCAGTGCTGTACTGCTGCAGTGAGAGACATAAATGAACTTGTATTATAAATGGAGATGTTAGCAATGGTGACTGGAGACTGGGGTTGAATCAGAGTAATCTGAAGGAGAGAAGCTGAAGAGTCTTGTTACAGTTAATGAAGCAAGACAGGGGAGAAGAATCTGCATTTGATCGTAAGACACTGCTTGTCCCTTGGCTCCCTTCTCTCCTCCCAAAATAAAAATACACCCACAGGGCTTTATTTGGGGCTGAAATCCTTATGTGACTCGGTGGAAGACTTTCTGTTAATTCTGTAGTGTTAATTGCTGGAGGGTCCTGTCAACCCTTGACTTCCAATTAATGTTGATGTAAAGTGTTCACAGGATTTATCAGCCAGAATTAAGAAAAGTAACTGACTGCTGCCATAGGCTCCTGAGATTCTCTTGCAGCCAACTTTGCTGCCACTAAAATTGTTTCTGGCAAGGTGCTGCAGCTTCCTTACCTACCATTTCCTAAATGGAAGAAAATGTCAGATCATGTGCTCTCTGCAGCTTCTTGCAGCTGGAACAACTGTGGGAATGAAGAGTTCAGAGACCCAGTTGTAGTTGTGTTGCCATGCATGAGACAATTGAGCAACCATAAGCCCACTCCATGGCTAGGGGTAGATTAACTCACCTATGCAAGGGTGCTGTGTTATTGCTTTCTCCTGGGCCATGCAGCTGCGGGTACCACTGGGACATGGCCATTCAGGCACTGTTGAATGCCTGAACAGCCCTCCTATATTCACTCTTAAAAATTTAAATACTGAGTGTATAAAGCTGTGATTTAAATTGCTCTAGAGATGGTATTTCTAAAATAAATACTAGTCTTAGGTTTGCATTAACTTCTCCTTTGCTCAGTTTTGCTCTGATAGAGCTGCTATGAACATATGGCAGGTGACTCAAAAGCTTCTTCCTGCTTGTATCCTTGTTCCTCATGAAGTTTCAGGATGTGATCTATGAGTAATTTGTAATTATATGCAACTAGAAAGGTAATGCTGGTCATCACAGGACTTGATGGCAGGAGATGTAAGTTCTTTCAGCCTCATTACCTTCGTGGCCTCCAGGAAGTCACTGGATTTTGGTGTCTCATGGTGCCTATCTGCTTAAGGGGGCTCAGAAGCCCTTTCAAGTACAACGGAACCTCAATATTTATACAGGTTTGGTGAACTTTTAATAGACTGTTGCAGGAAAGTTAATGATCTGATAAATAGAGCTCACCCAGGTAGCATGTTTCTGGTGAAAACATTGCTCCTCTTAGGCCTGTTGTTTGGAAACTGGATTGAAGTGCATGCAAGGGAAAAAAAATAGCAACGAGGTATGGCAGAATGCAGCTTCTGCCTTTAGGTTGTAGCTACGTTGCTATCTGTAGTAAAGAACTGGGTTTATGATGGTCAGTATTATAGTGTAGCTTCAGAAGAGGAACTTAAATACTCTGAAATTAATAGGCTATAATTTGGTACCTTCACTAAATACATAATTGAGAAGAGGTCTCTTCCAATGGCACATATTCTGGCAGAAAGTTCTTGACCTGCGATAATCCTGGGGAAACTGATCTACAGTTTCCTGCACACAAAATAGATTAGTAGATGGCCAGAAGGAACCTGATGTCTTTGTCAGAGATAACATTCCTACTGATTGAGGATTTTTTTGTTTGGCTCATTCTGTTGTAGACTACGGTAACTGCTGTGCATGGTGACACCTGGGAGATAGTGAGGTTAGGGGAGACTATTATAGAATGTATGCTATCATTTTTCCTTTCTCTATTGAAACACAGTTGTGATAACACAGCTTATTGTTATGTTGGCTGGAAAAGAAACACTTGTGCACGTACTTCTGTAAGATCTGGTTGTACTTTTATGAGTAGTGTATTTTTATGTGATAAAGAGATGGAGTTAAAGTGGTAAAGAGTCAGAAAAAGAAGTTGAAATATACTGATCTCAAACTGTGTGCAGGAGTCACAGATCAATTTAACTGCAATGTGGAGAATTTTGATTCCTGAATGCATTTTCTTTGGTGTGATGATTTTTGAATAAGCCTTTAAAGTTTCTGTATCCTTAAGGGTTTTATAGTTTTCTTAAAAGCATATAGGGCTAATGGATTGACTTGTAGTATACAAAAGGCTGAGTAAAATTTTTTTCTTAAGCTTATGATTGTGGTACCTTTACATGTCTCTCCTTCTTGTTGATTGAAATCTGTGTTGAAAAAAGTTGAGTTTGAGAACAGATACTAACCTTATATATTCATATATATATACACATGAATATTCACACATATTCATACATATTCACACTTGACATATTCACACTCTACAAAGATAGCTCCCTACTCCTGTTTTTTACAAGTGGTCTAATTAATTTCAGTGGAACTTGTCACAAGACTCAGATTTGATGTGTTTAGGGCATTTTAGATTGATTCTAAAATAGTGCAGTGCACTTCTCTATGGAGTTTGACACGAATACTGTCTAAGGTTTGATATAGAATAGCTCAGATGTATGCTGTTAATCAGCTGCTGTGCCTCACTCCATGTGTTTGCTTGTGATTCCTGTGTCTCCCTTTAATTGTTTGATAACTAATGGGAAGTGTTGCTCCTGTTTGCCAAGTGCTTTGAAATCCACCTATGAATGCTGTTATAAAAGTGAAAGGCTGCTCCTTGGCAATGCCAGGAAGAACAGGCATTGCTCTGAATGTGGCCCATGGAGTGATCCTCAGTCACTCCCTTATCATTACTGGGCTTTATGAAAAAATAAATAAAACAGAGGGATATGACTGAGCTCATTAAAAACATATTTTGTTATTAAGGATCCTATAAAGATCATACTGTAATATCAATTACTGGCTTCAGCAGGTTTGGGAAATGGGAGCATCAAAGTACATGAAAGCCAATATGCACCAATGGTGTAGTCATTGATTTTCATAGGACTATGGGAGTCAGAAATGGAAATTGATATTGCAGTGATGTCCTGGGTAATTGACCATTTAAGTGAGTTGGTAGTAGTCCTGTAGGTAAAGAAAGAGGTGCCCTTCTTCGGTGCCTGTTCCATATTAATGAGTTTCCTACTTAGTCTTTTATGCTTGTTTCATTCACAGTACCGCTCTAAGTACCTGATCTTGACTTGAGAGTACTTGGTATCTTTCAGGATCAGGAGTTGTGCCTGCTGAAGCTTGCTGCATTTAATTTAATTGTATCATTTTATTCACTGATCCTCACTCCATCTATCCCAAGGGAAACATAGAGAAAGGAAAAGAGAAAGGGCAGAGTGCCAGTAAACTATAATAGCAGAAAGAAGGAACTAATTTTAAACTGCTTTGAAACATGCTTTCTCTAAGCAGTGTTGTCCTCCCAAGTGGCAAAGAGCTTAATTATTGGGAAGAACTGCAATAAACTTAGGTTTTCTTCCAATGGCATAACATAGTGTATTGATAATGAAGGCCTCTTCCAACCCAAACTATTCTATGATTTTATGATAACACCTTCTTACAAGCACTGTATAAAATGGGTTTTCTAACATAGGGAAATCATCAAGTGGATAGAACCCCAAAAACCCAGAAATCCTTATTAAGAATACAATTTCTAATGAGGATCATAGAGAGGCAAATCAACAATATGTTGCTTAAGATCTTTGCCTTTAGCTATGCATTAGACCTTCTAAAGGTATTGTCAGCTGTAATATGTAGATCTTAAAACTATACAATCTTTAGAACATGTTATAGTCATTTAACCTTTATAAAATATTTATAAATGGATCCTTATTATAAGTGTAGCCCGTATCTTGTGTCTTTGGTTCCACTCCACAACATGCTGCTTATTGTGCAATTCAATATTGTCTTATTGCTTCCTCGTATTCCCCCATCTGCCTGTATGTAAGAAAAGAGTGTTTTCTTTAGATTAGCATCACCATGCTACTGTGGAACTGTGCAAATATGTCTAATTATACACACAAATATTATGAATGTCTTCCAGAAGATTAGCTCAGGAAATGCCAGAATGAATTTTACCTGTCCCAAAGGAGGCACATGCAAATGCAACCCTGATGTGAAGGGCTCCCATCTTACAGAATACGGAACTGGGAGTTAAGCCTCTGTGTGGTGTTGTACATGAAGCAGTGTTCCTTCTCTTCCTCCCATGCCATGCCATCCTACCATGTGGCAGGATCAGCATGATGGTGGGGGTGGAAAAAAGATCCATGCTCAGTGACATATCACTTAGTGGGTTCTTTTTTAGCCTATTTTGGAGCAGAAGAGTACTTCTGAAGTGGATCTCCCAGCTGTCAACACTTACTGTGCATTTCTTTGCATCACAGAGCAGTTGCAGTTTGGATGAGGTATTGCTTTTAAAGAATAGCAAGCCAGAAGATGCAGCTAGGTACCAAATCTTCCTCAATCCCTAATAATGAAGACTGAAACCATGAAGTACCCTCAGCACCATGAAGTTCTCCAGCATGGATTGAATGCACACCAAGTAAAGGCTTTTGGACACTTGAGCATTTGTGCAGCACACAGAAAGTACTTCTAGAGCTTTATAAAGGCCCATATGGCAAATATGTCATGTTTGCTGCAGTTGAGCACCTTGAAATTTGCTTCTTTTTAGTTTTCTGGGATAACTCCTACCTTAACATTACTTTCTTTCTTTATAAGCACTCTCTTGGGTTGTAGTCTGTCTTTGCTGAATCTAGTGCTGAACAGAACCTTGATCTCTTTACAGGATCTATCTCTTTTTCCTATCTTATTATTTATGCCCAGTGCCCGCTGTCTTTCCAGGTGGAAATGTCTCACTGCTTCAGCCTCCCAGAAGGCCCATCAAGGTACATGCTGTGGCCCCAGGAATATAATCACATTTCTTATCTTGTACTGTGAGAAATCTGAAACATGTCTGGTGACAGAATAACACAATAGCAGAACAAAGAGCTTTGCAACCTCAGGGTAGCTTCTAGGTGTGAGGGGCCTGACAGTTAGAGGTGGACACTGATAAAGTCAATAAGATGTACTTCATCTTATGCTGTAAGATGAAGGTTGTCTTCATAACAATAACTACAGTTCAGGGAAGACACAGTGGATGTATCTGAACAGCTTTTCAGGTGGGACCACACTTCTGAGGCTGCCATCCACTTGGACGCCAGTGCCCTGCATCCTGGGATCATCATGCAGGAATCCTGGAGGAGAACTCAGTCTCTAATGCCACTCCAGGGAAAGATGAATCCCACAGATGACTCCTAGGAAAAAACTGTCAACGCTGAGGGACATTTCTCTTACCTGCTCTCTGCTGGGGCCAGTATCAGCAGTCCTGTGTCAGAGTTAGTGTTTTCATTTCGGGTAAAGAGAGGTCTGCACAACAACGCGAAGGCTCCCGCTTTCTCCCCATGAAAATAAGGACAAGTGCGGGCTGGGTTTGTTTCAAACCAAGGGTTTATCTTGATCTGCTAATACATGAGAAAACAATTTTTTTGTCTCCCTTAATATTTTACCCCTTCATTCTAATGAAGACAAGCCATGAGAAAAGCACCAACCTTAATGTCAGCACATGAACTATATGTTTATTTTAGGTGAGTAGTCATAATTAAGACTTAGTTTCTTTTCTTCCCCTTTTTATGGCCTGTATGGTAATGAACAAACAATTCTGAGTTATTTATCAAACTCGCTTGTAATAATAAAGTAGAATAAACCCCAGGTCATTGAAAATTATTTTTTAAATTGAAATGAAACACACTTTATTTTGAAACTACATCTTTGAAAAAAGCCCTTGAAAATCCTGGCTTTAGTAAAGAATAATTCCAGTCATTTTTCTACATTAAAAGTGTATTATATTGTTGATAATATTTCAATAGTCAAACCTCTGCTGTCACTGATTAAGTGTTTGAAACCACAGGTTGCTGAGGCTATAATACAGAATTAGGGTTTATTTCTGCAGACACGAAGACAAGCTCCCTTATTTTGGCCTTTCAAATATTTCAGTTCAATAATTGTTAGCTCCAAGCTGAAAAACTGAAAAAGCAGTTTTCTCTCCCAAACCGTTGACAGGAGGGTCTGATCTCCTTATGAAACACTTGGAAACAGCATCAATGTGAGATGGTCAGATTAATTTCCTCATTTTAGATGAGTAAAGCCTTCTTTATCAATTACAAAGTTTTGAAAAGAAAATGTGAGCTGACAAACTTTTATTCTTCAGGTATACAGCAGACTGAAGGTTTTTACTTATAAAGCAGCTTCAAATGCTGTGTTGTGCATTTGCGATGAATTAGAATTTTGAATCTTCATTCAGTTTGACAGAAGTTACACAGAAGCAGGCATTGCATGAACAAGGCAGATGCTATTCACAAGAGACTGATTCTAAAACCCTAAAGAGTCATAATAATTGTAACTTACTCAAATAAATTCTTAAATTAATGTTATATTTGTCAGAAAAGAGAGAGCAGCAATGCATGCTACTGGTGAAAATTAACTCATTAAAGAATACAATTGCAAACCAAAAGTCATGATTATTTAAGGTTTTCTGCTTGGTAATTCAAATTATTACTAAAATCTGTGACTCAGCATAGTGTCAGTAATTCAAAGGCAGCAGCATAACTTTCTTTGCTCTTCAGACAGTCTCAGTATTCAAAGCTAGAACTTTCTGTGGCAAGATGGAAAATAAAGGAAAGAGTCTGTGAAAGGAGACTGACAATTAGGTTTTCAGTAATTCCTCAGTGCTAAAATGCTTACTCAGCAGTTGAAGCTGAATTGAAATGTTCTTACCTATATTGAAATGCTAAGTTCCTCTGCAGGAAATCTGTTTCATGGCAGCATCTCATTCAGTTGTCAGTCTAAGGCTATGGATGGCCTTTTGCTTTTTTTAGTTTCTTCTTTCTTACTGCTGGTAACATTTCCTATGTATTTTTAACTATAAGTAGACAAAAATAAACTGACCACCATAAAAGCCAACAAAAGTAGTTTATCTTTGGATAGGAACTTAATGGAGAAATAATAAAAGCCTTCAGAAGACCACTAGTTTGGACTGAAAAGGCTGAACTATATTTTTAATTGTAACACTTTCAAATTCAGTAGTTAATTCAGATCATTTCTCAATGGGTTTAAATGCTGTGTGATGGATAAAATATTGATTGGTGGTTTCAGATGACATGTTTGTAAATCTGAACAAACATAACTAATATGAAATTCTAATCCTGATCAAACAAAAAATTAATATGAATTTCATATTTTCTTCTTTTAATAGGCACAGATGTCTTGCCAGTGGCTCAGGCTATGTCAAGCATCAGTGCATCTCTTTTTGTGGGCTCAGACATAAAGCTATAGAGTTCTTTCTAGGGTGTGCCTTGCATACAGAATCAAACTGATTGATATTCAGGTGTAACTGATGTTGATTTTCTTGAATGGCAGTTGTGGTCCTTATGTAAACATCCTAAACTCATTCCTTTTCCAGTACAATATGTATTTAGTAAGTTAGGACCAGAATGGTCCTACCTCATCAGTGAATCACATCCTCTGGGATTGCAGGCAATGTGATCATTAATCCCATTAACAGACTGGTGCAGCACTGTCCCTCTTACTGCTTGACAGTGGGTTAAAAGGGTAAAGTTGCAGATTCTTGTTTTATCTTTTGTTCAGGGTACTGAAGAAAAGCAGTGCCCTAAATGAAGTATCCATTTGGTGAACAATGAAGTATATGAACACAAGAATTGCCATGTACATCAAAACATTGCATGACTAGTCCAGTATCCTAGGTTTGACATGTCCTGTTCCAGAGTGAGGGTGACCAGCAGGTCAAGGGAGGTGATCCTGCCCCTCTGCTCTCGTGAGACCTCACCTGGAGCACTGTGTGCAGTTCTGGTGTCCTCAACATAAAAAGGACATGGAGCTGTTGGAACAAGTCCAGAGGAGGGCCACGAGGATGATCAGGGGACTGGAGCATCTCCCATACGAAGACAGGCTGGGAAAGTTGGGGCTGTTAAGGCTGGAGAAGAGAAGGCTGCATGGAGACCTCATAGCAGCCTTCCAGTATCTGAAGGGGGCCTATAGGGCTGCTGGGAGGGATTCTTCATTAGGGACTGTAGTGACAGGACAAGGGGTAACGGGTTCAAACTTAAACAGGAGAGGTTTAGATTGGATATAAGGAAGAAATTCTTTCCTGTTAGGGTGGTAAGATGCTGGAATGGGTTGCCCAAGGAGGTTGTGAGTGCTCCATCCCTGGTAGTGTTCAAGGCTAAGTTGGACGAAGCCTTGGGTGGCATGGTTTAGTGTGAGGTGTCCCTGCTTCTGTCAGGGGGGTTGGAACTAGATGATCTTAAGGTCCTTTGTAACCCTAACTATTCTATGATTTTATGATCACACAGTGCAGTTCCTGTAATGTCTCTTGGCGAGAAATCCACACAAACATAGAATCTTAATGGGTTTTTTATTCCTGCTATATAACTTTTGTGTTCATCCTGTTTATATAAACATTTATGTTTTGCTTTTAATGCCTTGTGGTGATGAGCTTCAGAGTTTAACCGCACAATTTTTATATTTTAGATGTTTCTGTCATTTTCTTTCACTGCTTCACTGAGTGCAGGTATGCCAAACCATGGCTGACTGTGACTATACCATTGTTTAATTTATGTATCTCTGTCATATGTCTTATTGGCATCTTGTTGAAGCACTTAGTTTCCTCCATTATCTTTGAAAAGAAGATGCCCAGAACTAAATGCACTATTTCAGCTGAAGGCATACTAATGACTAGAATAAAATGGCATGCTAATATTATTTTTATTCTTTTCTGTATCATTCCATTGCAGGAAGTAATGCCAAGAATCATCATCTTCTCCCCTTCTTCTCCCATAATCCTAACACATTGTTTGCCTCTTTATTTGCAGTTGTGTGTTGATTGGAAGGTTTTGTGTTCAATCTGTTTACAATAGTGCTTCTGCCTCTTTCCTGAAAGGTTCTAATTAGTTTAGAATTTATCAGTGTCTAAGTAATTCAGGCAGGATTAATGTATAGGGAACTGTGTCTTGCATTAAAATCATGTGTTGGGTTGCCAGGCAGACCGCTGAAAGGATGAAATGCTTTTCAGTTCTAAGGCAGTTTGATACGGTAATGACCAAAACTTGTCACCAATGTGAATGGAGTTTGTGATGGTATGATCTTGTCACTTCTTTCATAACTGATGTGGTTTTAGGAAGTCTTCACCAACAGGCCAAGGCTGGCATGAAGCAGAGCCTGCGCAGGTGCCTCTGAGAGGTGGGTCAGAGTGAAAAAGCTGACACTGCTGCTTGCTCTGCATTGAGTCTAAAAATACCTTGGGGCAAGGCAGGGCAGTGGGGTTTTTTTGTCAGTCCTGGACTTACTTACATGATATTTCTGCTATCCTGAAGTGATGTCTTCAGTGTCTTTTGCTCCTTGAGTCAATGAGTCAGACAGCTATGTTACACCATTCCTTTAATAACCTAACCCAACTCAGCCTTGTGGCAACTGAGGCACAGACTCCAGTTGTGGTGCAGCCAAAAACATTTATTGAGCAAGCTTACAGGCTTTTATAGACCCTTGTCTAGCAGTTAGTAACGGTTAATATTGGTTAGTTCCTTCGGTACTTTCCATCATGCAACATCATGTGCCTTTTCCAGCCAATGACATTACTGATCATGTGCCCTCTCAACCAATCACATTGTTGTCCATGTGCCTTTGCTTGAGCAATTATTTTTACCCAGATGTATAAGCACATTTTTCTGCTACCACTTCTTGCTACATTGCTACGTCCCATATTCCTTGAACACATATTCTTTGTCCCCTTGGCCCACACTGGTAGCTTTCCACTGATACTGGTAACTTTCCATTGATACTTCGCAACATCTCACCTTTGCTCACTTCTTCTGTGGTCTGCAGCTGATACGGGTCAGGATGTCCTTGCTCTCATCCAGGTCTGCTGGCACCGCTTCTTGTGCAACATTCCTTAAAAGCCCTCAAAATCATAGCCAAGGGATCCAGCATACATTCTGATTAGGAGGCACCTGTGCCTGAGGATTGTAGCCTCATTAGCTGCAATGAGCATGAATATGCATCAAGCTGAAATATGGCCAAGAGTGCAGGATGTAAAAAGTCGGAAGAAAATCACCTTTTACACCCCTTTGCCTCAAAACACCTAAAATGTGCAATAATGTATGTCTGTACAGGAGCAATACCATGTACAGCCTATTACCTGGCTGAGTCCTGGTGTACACATAGATATGGAAATCTCATTTCATAGCAAGGATGTGCACGGTGTATTCAGAGTGAAACAGACAACATGCTGGGTACATGAATATCAATATATAAGTAGTTGTCTGTCATTTTAAATTTATATAGATAGTAGATATGTAGCAGATTAATACCTCTAGTACATATATATAAGTACATATGTACATAGTACGTATATATAAGATGCAGGAATAAAGTAAAAAATATCTTTGCCTAGTATATGTCTGACATCTTATTAATTGCACAAATTTTATCTAGACAGCAATGTATGAGATGGAAAGAGGAATTTATTCCTTCCAGAAGTTTCAGATGTAAAGCAGTAAAAATTCTGGGGGTTTATTATGTACTTTCTGTGATTAAAAAAGGATCTGCACCTATTGCATGAGTCAACCTGTCATGATAAGTCATACCAGAGATCATCAACTATTACTTACAAGTTCAGCACTTATCCCCAGGGTTCCCTCTTTAATCAGTTCCTGCAAGAATCATCCTTGACATACTGCATTAGGACATTCCTGTCTCAGTACTGGACTTGTTTAGCACTCTACCACTGGTTCCCATTATTAATAATGTCTGTCCTGAAGAGGACCAGGGATTTTCTATGTTTAATGCTGTGTAAGATTGGTAGGGAAGTGTCTGGCTGCTACAGCCTAAGATTAAAGCTGTCATGAGAGAAGTGGAGAAGCATAGAAATATCCAAAACAAGTGGCCATTAGGTATGTACACATGTGCATGTATCAGGGCACTCATTTTTGCTAGTTTAAGTAGGGAAACTTTAGATTTTAGTATTTAGTTTAGTTACATGTTAGCTCGTTTTTTCTAGGCACCATGGCAGAGGTAGGTAGTTATAAAAAAGGAATGATCCAGGTGCTGCTTTTTAACTGAGTGTGTCAGACATATTCTAGAACTGTAAAATACTTGTATTGAAAGAGACCTCCAGAGGTTATCAGGGTCGTTCCTGTGTCTCAGTCTTTTCTGGGTTTGAATTCACAGAGTCTTCCAATATCTGAAGGGAGCCTGTAAGAATACCTATAGGCCAGAGAAGGACTCTTTGTCAGGGACTGTAGCAATAGTACAAGGGGTAATGGGTTTAAACTTACACAGGGGAAGTTCAGGTTGGATATAAGGAAGAAGTTCTTCACTGTGAGGGTGGTGAGGCACTGGAATGGGTTGCCCAAAGAACTGGTAAATGCTCCATCCCTGGCAGTGTTCAAGGCCAGGTTGGACAAACTGTGTGAAGCATCCCTGCCCATGGCAGGTGGGTTGGAACTAGATGATCTTAAGGTCCTTTCCAACCATAATAATTCTATATTGGCAGTCATACAACTTGAGATTCGTTCTTTCATTGCTCTTAACTTCACGCACTCTGTTCATCTTAATTATGCAAAGCGTAGGTGCCTGAACTGGTAGTTTTTCATGATAGTGAAAGATTGCTTAAGGACACTGAAGAAGCAAGCTGCAGCTGTCTTCATTTCTTCTGCTCCTTGCACTGCTTTTGTAGCTTGTGTGGTATCAGCCAGCTACTGTGGTGTTTGTCTTGATTCTTACCAGTTCATCTTTAGATCGGCCCCCTGCACAGCAAATGCTGTAGCCACACTTTGTAGTGATGTATTTAAAAATTCTGATTCAGTCTTGCTACTGCTCAACGTGTCTGCGAGCTGTCAGCTTGATCATAGTGTTCTCCTCACTCAGCGGTCTTCTGCATAAGGCCAACATGTTGCAGCATGAGAGCAGCTTTCATCTTTTCAAACTACTTGTTTCTGCTTATATACATTCTGCACAGAGCTCAGCATTTGTCTGTGGTTTTATAAGAAGGAAATAGAATCTCAGGAGAAATCTATTTCTATTTCGTTTATTATGTCTTCTGTTATGATTATAAAATACAGAATCTACTTTTCCTTATATTGAGGAGCAGGAATTTAAAAATAATGTTCATCTGAAGTATATAGGAAATGTTTTTAATGATTTTTCATTTTAAATGCATTTTCAGGTTTTCTGTGGGTTATGGGTTATTTATTACTTTCCTTTTTTCCTTACCGCACAGCGTGAGGTTCTCAAGGTATTATGGAGCTCTATTTCCACGTGGACCTAGTGAACCTCCAATAAAGTTGCTTTTCATTTCAGTAAGTACCATTGTGATAAGAACTCTCTCTCTGATTTTGAAACTGCTGAAGATCATTTGCTTTTATTCAGAGATTTGAAGGGACAAGAGAATGCTATACATAAACCTAAGAAGAAAACCAGTACCAGTTGCAGCTGTAAGTTGAAAGAAGAGATGTTGCTGGATGATGGCTGCTGTATCATCTGAATAATATCACATGCTCCTCCTGGTCCACTGATTTCCCCATACCACAGCGGTGGACCTACCTTTGTTAAGTGTAGAAGTGTAGGGAGAGAGAAAGGAGTGAAATAATCCCTGGCAGTGTTTGAGGCCAGGCTGGCCGAAGCCTTGGGTGGCATGGTTTAGTGTGAGGTGTCCCTGCTTATGGCAGGGGGGTTGGAACTGGGTGATCTTAAGGTCCTTTCCAACCTTAACTATTCTATGATTATAAGTACCATGCCCTGACTTTCCTCCACAACCAGTCTCACAATGACAAGAAGCTCCTTCCTTGAGGGTCAGATGCTGAGCTGCTAGGAATATTTCCCCTGCCTCCTTTTTTTTTATTGCAGCTACATATATTCTATTTATCTAGACAGTGATGTGTTTTTGCAGATGGATTCATCACCTGTGGTTTAAGATCTCATTGTCCTCAGAGCAGCATCAACAAATTTGTTGGAGTCATTTAGTGACAATAAATAATAACAGCCTGCTTTCCTAGGGAAATGACACAGCCAGGTCTGGTGTCACCCATCACAAGGTTTAAATCACTTGAATGTGAAAGCAAGGAGAGCTACCAGGAGTATTACATTCCTGCCTGCCTTGTGAGAGCAGGTTGGCTATAGAAGGAGTAACCTGTTACTGTTGGATTGACTCACACATACTCAGGCAGCAGTGTCAATCCATCTTAAGTATTAGGTTTTCTTAATGCCAGTAATTGTAAAAGTATGACTTTTAAAGCAGGGGGACTCACTAAGTGTTTCGTTTTGATTGGAGTTTATAACTGGAAAACACTTTATCCTAAATTAGTTCTTTCTGAGTTAGATAGCCTTTCAAATTCAGCTTGTAAATATGGCACAAGAAATCATTGGTGAAACTGTAAAGGATCTTAATGTCATTAAAAACTATTGAAAATGATACTTCTAGTTTATTTGTAAAGAAGAGTTTTGATTGCAGGAACTGAAGGCAGGTATCTCAGACTCCCCAAGAAACTTATGTTATGTCTCGTGTACTTTAAAAGCAGATCCAGCATTCAGATCTTTAAGTTTGATCCATTTTTCAAACTCATAGAACTCAGGTACATCATGATGCTTTCAGAATGTAAATAATTTAATACAGACTTCTTACAGAAGATGGAAGTGTATTGATCCTGTACTCTAAATCGTTACAACTTTATCAGTTGCCTGACTGAAATTTGAAAGCTCTCCATTGGGTTTTTTGGGGTTCTCTTTCTGTGTATGCTGAATAACCTGATTAAATTCCTGATAATTAGGACAGTCATTCAGTTTCTCAGCCTATTTCTATCTCCTCATTGAAACAGTGTGGTTTGTTTAATTATTGAAATAGACTGCACTCCATAACTTACTGTTCAGTCTTCCAACAGATAAGCTAAGGGTCTAAAGTGTGAATGAAGGGGAAAATTTTGAACTTCATATACAGAAGCTCTAATTCAAACAATCAAGCAGATATTTTTTGGAAGGAGTAATCATTAAATTGAGTAAAGTCAACACTTCCAACACTTTTTCTCTTTTGAGATTGTAAATTATAATCATAAAACCTTCAGTAATGAAGACCAATGAAATGATGTTGTATGCAGGCCATAAATAACAGAATATTCACCATTGCTCTGATTAGAGGGTGCTTGATTTTAATAGAATGTGTTTCCTTCCTATGCAATTAATTATACATGATTTTCATGTTTTATATCTAGTATTTTTAATAAGTAGCAAATACACCTTACTTCTATTCAGACAGGTATTAATTATAAGGTAGAGACCATAATTTCTGGTATTATCAGTTAGTGACAGGATTTGGCCCAAATCAGTCTGGAACAGACTTTGCACCTTATTATAAAGCAAAGGAACAGGTAGGGGCCATGTGATGTTTTTGAACAGTAAGTAGTAGAGGGAACATCTGTGCGCAACAAGAACTCTAAAACTGAAGCTGTCACCCTGCATGAGGCTTCAATTGAATGCTCAGAAAGTCAGTAGTTCACAGGTCCTTTTCCCTGGTGAGTATTACTGGAATTTTACTATCACTATGCAATATGAAGAGTTCAATACATTTTAACCAGAATTGTTGCTGAAAAAATCCAGTGAATAATAGTGATCTATTCAACAGATACAGACTTCTTTCTGTAGTTCTGGTTTTGCCGTTATGTCTTTAATCCTATTTGTCCAGAACACAAACTCCAGTCTGCCCTTGCCATTTCTGAGACACTGAATCATTTCATTTCCCTAAATCCCTCTGTGACTAGATGCTGAATTCTTGCAACTCAGCAATCTTGCACCATTTCCCTTACCAAAGTAACATTCAGTAAGAGGGAGGCTTTAAGCTTGGTGCTTTTGCACCAAGTATCTTGGGACCCAGATGTTCGCATGGCTGACTTGCTTAATGTCTTGCAGAATTGAATTAAGTTTCATGAAATTAATAGGAATAGGACATAATTCTGGTAGTTGTCTGGCTAGTTTGATAATGCCATCATAATAGTGGAAAGTGACATGTAAATAATTGAATTTCACATGCCTCTGTTGTTATTTTAGTATTGCTCCATGCCTGAGTGTAGCTTGATGGAGACAGAAAGGTGTGCTTGCTGCTGCTTTATCCTTTTATAGTTAAGCTACTTTGCATTTAAAAAGCTAAAATGGTGATAGAAACAGAACAGAGAGATATAAATAGAGTACTGTCTCTCAATATCCAGTAACAGATGTTTGGGGAAAAATAAAAGAAACAGGGCGAATAGTGGATAATTTTCCTGTGGTGCCATCCAACCTTTCTGTAAATGATAACTTAGGGACTTCCAGACCTGAATGTTTCGTGTGTACCATGATGCTCAAAAGCCTTGATGTGCCATTACTTCTCTTTAATGTCTCTTTATACTTCTGGCTTCCACAACATCACATGTGGAATATCATTATGCTAAGAAGTGTTTCATTGTGTATGTTTTAGGCTTGCTGCATGCCAAATTCACAAATGACTTTTTCCCTACCACTTATTTCATAGAACTATACTGTACTTCTCTTCAGCCATCCTTCATCCAAGCTGAAGAGTTTGACTAGTCTCATATAGATTTTGCTCATACTTCCTGTCACGATTGTTACACATTTCCTCCTGGTTCTGTTACATCCTCTCTTAGATAGGAAGATCAGCACTACACACAGTATTTAAAGTGTAGGCACACCATATGCATGTACGATAGTGAAAACTGTCTTTCCATTTGTTGTTAATTTGTTTCTTTTCTAAAATGTGGCCATCCTGAGGGAAAAGAATGTGTGATTCAGCTCTTGGGCCACCAACATAAGACATGGACTTGCTGGAGTGAGTGCAAAGGGCTATGAATCTAATCAGAGAGCTGGCTGCTTGCTTGGTGCTTCCTAGCTTATACATGCCAGTTGCCTCTCACTTGTTTTATCAGGCTCCTTCTACTGATTTCATATGCATTTAGTGCCATGTTCTTCCTTCACTACTTGCTCCCCTTTCAGGGTTTTCCACTTCTACATTACTTTGCCTGTATTGTTTTTTTTCCTTCTTATCTTTTTTTAGAAATCAATGGTGAAGCATTTAATGTGATGGGAGATCGGAGGTCTGTGGCCCATTTTGTCAAGCAGCATATGAACTTGACAGGAAAGGTAATCTTGGCTCATAAGAGCTTGCTATGTAAGTTAAATGTAATAGGGGGCTTTGGCAGGGGAAATGGAACAGAGCAGTGAACCAAAAAAAATAGAGGTATTCACAATGACACTACAAGTATATATAGGTCCAAGTCTAGCCTGGAGACCTATAGTTCTGAAACGTGGTCAAAGGAATTGTCCTTGTGTTTAAAATAGTCATAATTAAACCTCTGATTCAGATACTATTAAGGTAAGAGAGAGTTAAACTTGAGAATAGTTTCTTGTGACTTGGACTCATGTTCAAGTGAATACTTAAAATAAAACCAAGAAAACTCTGCAGCTACAGCAATACAAGTACTAAATCAAACCACAAAATACTCTGTAAAGTTAACAACAAGCACTCCCCATCATAGTGTTGCATTAATGGTTTTATGTACAGGAGGTCTTTTGTACCCATGACATGATAAAAAGTTATTATTGATAGATGAGTCATATGCTTAAAAAAACCTACCAAATATTGCACTACTAACAAACTTCTACCTGTATATAGAATATGTAAGGGGTTTTGAGAATAATAAATGAAAGTTGCTATAGAAATAATACAGCAGTGCTTAAGAATGACTTTTAAATGGTTTGGTGGAGTAGATACTGGAACAGCAATCTAAATTCTATCAGACAAGGTAATGGAGGGTAAAGAAGCTAGCAAGCAGAGTGACTGGAAAACTAAATGATGATATAAGCCTAAAGCATAGAAGAGCTTTGAAAAACTCTATGCAAATGAGCCAGGAAAGTAATGTATACATGAAGGACTATAGCTTGATAGGAGTAAAAAGAATATCTTAGAACCATAGAATCATAGAATAGTTAGCGTTGGAAAGGACCTTAAGATCATCTAGTTCCAACCACCCTGCCATAAGCAGGGACACCTCACACTAAACCATGCCACCCAAGGCTTCACCAACCTGGCCTTGAACACTGCCAGGGATGGAGCACTCACAACTTCCTTGGGCAACCCATTCCAGCATCTTACCACCCTAACAGGAAAGAACTTCTTCCTTATATCCGATCTTGTTGAAAAGAGGTCAAGGAAGAGATAAGCAAAAGTGTTACTGAGTACTTTTGTTCTGGATGCATGGCATCCATGCATCTAAAGGCTAAATTCACATTTGTGCTGTTTTGATTTACAGTAAGGCCTATACACATATAAAATATGGCTGGTTATGGTCACCTGGTGAACCTCTTGGCTCCAAACCAGGATCAGCTGTAGCCCAGCCATTCTTGACAAAGCCTTGTTCTACTGGTCCTTAAAAACATGCATAGAGATCTGCAGTCAGTAGAGGCATTCTCTTCCAAGTGCTGGCAATTCACCTTAGGTAATGTTTCTTGGTACCTCACTTTAATAGTTCTTTCTGCATTTTGGACCCTTTACTTCTACCCACATCCTCAGCTGACAAGAATGAGATCTTGCTGCTGTATTAGCTTGAATCTCAAACTTCTCTGTCCCCAGAATCATCCCTAATGTCTGCATGATACCTTTGGGGTTTAGCCTGGAGTGATCTCCTCACCTCTGTAGACAGGGAAGACAGGTCATCTGTCTAAGGTATATTACCCAGGACTATTTGTACGTTGGCCTAATAGCTTCTGGTAGCTACTATTTTGGGTGATACCCTGGATATCTAGCAGCCAATCACAATGTATGAGTTCTCTATATTAAGCTTGGAAGACAATCCTGGCTTGAAAAGGAGAACACATCTTAGAGAAATCTGGGACTGTAACCTGCAGGGGAAACATTCACAACTGGTGAATTCTAGTTAGAATGTGTTTAGTCTAAAGTGTTCTGACATGGGCTGCTTACTGATAGCGATTTGAGAAATGCATAATAAAAATAGCAGAGAGGCAAATTCAGTTCTCATATGGAACAATCATTGAGAAAGTTGTTCCCAGTGCTTTTCTAGAACTAAAGAAACATTCACAGATTCCTTCAGCAATAAAAAGTGCTCTAGAGAGAAAGCTTAGCACCACAGTTCAGCCAAGGAGTGAACCATTGTATCACATGCATTTGACACAAGAATCCTGTGGAGGTTTACAGATTGGGTGTATATTGCTGATCTGGCTGCTGTTGAATACAGTAAAACAGAAGATGCTATGCTGAAATTTTGAATGAGGAGAAGACTGGTTTTAAGTATCTCATCCAGCATGGTTCCTTGAGGATTTTGAAGGAGGGATATTCAGAGGACATGGCAGATTCTGTACTGGTCAGTGCTACAGCTGTACTTGGTCTATAACCAATCCTCTTTTTCTATAACCAATCCTCTTTGTCTATAACCAAGCTTTTTACACCTGAGGTTTGGATCAATTAACTCTGTTGACTTCAAAAAAGGATAAGAATTTGATGTAATTTTCTCTGTTTTCAGCCAGCTGGATAGTAGCACATATTATTTGGTTTTGATTAGCTTAGTCAATGCACAGGACTAGTAAATGATAAACATTGCTATTAATCATGCAGCATTGCCACTTACTGGCTCTCAGCATTCTGATTTTCAGCCAGAAGTGCAGGTGTGCAAATGAGGAATGTTGTGGCATTAAGAGCCAGACCTTCCTGCCTCTCACAGCTGCATGTCTAGAAGCTAAACAGAGCCAACAAAAGCTCTTCTAAAATATTATTGTTCAAGGACACATGCACACCTATATACACCTATAAATGCCTATATATAGATATACTTGTAACAGAATCAGATACTATTCTGAGAAGCATAAAGCATGGGTATTGCATACAAGTTGATGTGACTTGTGCTCATCAAAACAGCAGCTTTGTTGGAGATATTTGATTACCTGCAGAGTCTGGCCCTGGTTCAGTAGACTGGTACATGATTATCTGAAAAGCCTCATCCTGCTCCCTAGGAAGTCAATGACAGTGTTCTCGTCCTGCTGTGATTAGCAGGTCATCTCTTGGCAATATTTCATTATAGTTCATACATGAGCTTCCAATTAAAATCTTTGCAAATATCTTCTTTCTTGTTGGTTTGTTTTAAGGGAGACACCTAAAAATTATCACCTGCCTTCTGTATATTTTTAGTTATCTTATTGTAGGTTCATAGTCTTTTTTAACACTCAAAATTACAGGGTCAAAATAACTACTGGAGTAAGTGGTTTGTTACTCTGCTGTTTCCAATGAAGTTATAAATGCATCGTTTATAATCTGCATGGCAAAATCTGTCAAAATGCAGAATCTGGTATTAATAATCTCAGGTTTTGTAAGAAAACCTGCTTACTTTCAACACTGCTGTTTGCACTGTATTTTTGAAGATGCTTAGTTCAGAATGAAATAGGAATTTGGTAAAGTGTATTTGTGAAAGGAATCAATCACACAGGAGATTATATTCCCTGAAAGTTGCACAGACCGTCAGGAAAGCTCTGCTGTTGAAAAGTGAGGTCCTCTTGTACAGGATACACAGGTGCCCAATATGTATCTTCTGGAGGTCAAGGAGGAGATAAGAAGATCAAAAATAGTATGGAAAATTCATAATCTGTAAACATTTTATGAAGAGAAGTTAGACCCTGACTTGCCCCTCCAGGGAGCTCCATAAGGAAAAGCAAGTGTGGGTGAGAACCTCTTCCTGGTCTCCAGTGAGACAAGGGATTCAGAAAGGAGTTAGTGCAGTTACTGCATAGTAAGGTAGCTGAGGAAGGCATGACTGAACTTGTTTAGAGGTAGTTTGGTTATCTCTCTCTTTAATAGTAGATGTGAATCTGGCTTAATATGTAAAACTTGGGGAAACCACAATTACAAGATGATGATGGTGAGTATTGGCAGAGCTATTTAAAGTGACTAAATACCATGAAGGGAAAGGAGCTTTTTGGAGATTGAAAGGATATCTAACTAACCAGAAATGGTGGAACTGAGTAAAAGCAAAACTTAGGAAATTTATCTCATTTACATTGTAGCTCCAATGGGGTGGAATTTTCTTACACTTGAGCTCATTTAAGGCATACATCCACCTAAAGACCACTGTAGGCTTGGTTTGCATGATAGTAAGTCTAAGGTTCAGAAACAGTATTTATGGTAGGAGAAGAAATAAGTGAATGGTGGCTGCTGTTGCAACATGATTAAATTTATGTATATGTCAGAGGTGGTTGATTTCTGAATGGTTATAGGCTATTTTTAATTCTCTGGTAGGTGTTTGGTGACTAGAACTAGCAGTTGTATTTCAGTGGCATTGCATGACCTTTGCATTGCATGACTAGGTTAGCATCCTCTGTATAACACACTGAAATGCCCTTTAATTTGGTCTGTTGAGCTAATGGCATTCCTAGAACGCAAGTACTTCTGAGGTTTCAACTCTGAAAGACTACAAGCCTCAGATTACTAAGCGGCCACTCCTTTTAGCTGTGCTGCAAATGGGTTTCCAGCCTAGGTTAGGGTCACAACATGAGTAAGACTTTTGGGTAAACTGGGAATAGAAAGTCCAGATGACTTATGTGACAGTTTACACTGGGGCATCATTGGTATGGGAAATACTACTACAAAGTCAATCCTTCTCCTTTGAAATGCTAATGTTTAGGGAATGCAAGGGACATGAAGTCAGTATTTTCTTCATATTTAACCCTTTTAAAAATGCACAAAAATATTGTGTTTCAAGGGACGCAAAGGAAGATTCCTAGTGAAATCAGTGGATCTACTTGCATGACTTCAATTGAATGTGTGCTTGAGGTGTCTGCTGATTTGTGAGCCTTGGCACAGGCCCTTCCTTCATTGCTCTTGCTTGCCATTGCAAAGTCAGTAATGTATTCAACATATTTTCCATAATTCCTAACCCAACAGTGACAAGCACTGTATCGAATACTGCTGTAGTGGCTGACTGAACTAATGAAGTCCAGGGACCATGTGCAGTATTCCACCACTTGACAAAGAATTAGACTGGTTTTGGGGGTGGGAGAAGACTCAGCCAACATAAGAAAAGATTAAGTACACACCTGACTGTAGTGGTTTAATCCCAGCCAGCACCTGACTGCCATTCAGCTTCTCACTCACTGCCCAGACCTTGGTGGCTTGGGGGTAGAATCAAAAAGAGGTAAAACCCCTGAGTTAAGTACAGTTTAATACTTGAAATAAAGTAAAATATAATAATGATAATAATAATAATATGAAATAAAAGGAGAGAGAGAAATAAACTCCAAGAAAAGACAAGTGATGCACAATACAACTGCTCACCACCCACTAATTGATACCCAGCCTGACCTGAGCAGGGATTGGTCCCTTCCAGGTCACTCCCTCCAGTTTCTATAGTGGACATGATGCACTATGGTTATGGAATACCACTTTGGCTAGTTTGGGTCAGGTGTCCTGTCTCTGTTCCTTCCTGGCTTCTTGTGCCCCTCCTCACAGGCAGAGCATGAGATTGAAAAGTCCTTGATTAGCGTAAGCATTACTGAGCAACAATTAAACCACTGGTGTGTTATCAGAATTATTTCCAGACTAAATCCAAACCACAGCACTGTACTAGCTACTAGGCAGAAAATTAACTTTATCCCAGGCAAAACCAGAGCACCACTTCACATTAATAGTGATATCCCTAGGAATAACTACTAATACAGCTAAGGTAAAAAACCTGGAAAATGAAGGTGCTTTGAAAATAAAATAGTAGAAATAAAATGAGTATGAGAAAAATTCTGTATCCAGTCAGCTACAACTGAATATCTTCACTAAGGTATTTTCTGCTGACAGCAAAGACCCCATGAGAAGTCTTTGCTTTTCTTTTTTATTTCCCCAAACAGAAGATTTGTGTCCTATGATGCAGTTCTATGCAGGCTAAAACTACAACAGTACAGCTGGCAAATTGCAGGAACAATGATTTATTCCTGGGTTGAAAGCTGGACCAGAGAAAACACATAAACACTGCACTATAGGCACAAAGGGTGATTATTTTTGCCACATGAAACAGCTTTAAAATTCATGAGGAAAAAGTAATTTTTGACAGTATGGTATAGGTGGTTTAGATCTTAGGAAAATAGCTACAGCTGGTATGTTTGCTTTTCAGACTGCTGTCTTTGCTGTACCACTCAGGTATTTTTAATGACTTTTCTTGAATAAGACTTAGAGTAGTTATGTTTATTGATGGATGAATTTCTATGATTACAGCAGACTAAAACTGCAGAACCTTTACAATAGCAGAAAGAAATCTGTGGCCTTATTGTATTTTTCTTGAGTGAGTTGTCTTGGGAGAAAAGATTTGATTGTTCTATGTGATGGGTTGCGGTTTTTCTCTCCTGGTTGTATTTAAGTATTTTGGTGGATAAATGTACTGCTTTTCTTGGTGCTGCTCTCTGAATCATAGAATCATTGGGTTGGAAAGGACTTTAAGATCATCAAGTTCCAACCCCCCTGCCATGGGCAGGGACACCTCACACTAAACCATGCCACCCAAAGCTCTGTCCAGCCTGGCCTTGAAAACTGCCAGGGATGGAGCATTCACAAGTTCCCTGGGCAACCCATTCCAGTGCCTCACCACCCTCACTGTAAAAAAACTTGCTCCTTATATCCAGCCCGAACTTCCCCTGTTTAAGTTTAAACCCATTATCCCTTGTCCTATTGCTAGTCCCTAATTAAGAGTCCCTCTCCAGCATCCTTGTAGGCCTTGTTCAGATATTGGGAGGCTGCTATGAGGTCAACATCATATATGGAATTAGAGTGAAGTATGAGAAGTGAGCAGTAGCTTTGTTACTAAAATAGTAAGTCATGCTCTGGTTCTTTGTCAAATCTTAGACTTTAGGTGATGCAAATTCATATTTTATATGCTCTTTCATGAGCCCTAAACCAGTTTGTTTTGTTAAGTGGTTCTAAAGTCCATCTTTCCCAGATTTCTGGTTCCAGCTTTTGTAGATCAGGGATACAGAATTACCAACCAATGATGTGAAAATAAATAATAATCTAATTAAGGTTCTCTTTTCTTAAAAAAAAGATTTTTTTTTTTTTTTTTTTAAACCAGAAGAAATCAGATTAGTTCCTGTAATCTTATAACCACCAAAAGCTTTTTCAAGTTTAGTTGGGCAGGAGAAGATGGTCAGAAATCCATGGGGCCTAGAGGGATGCCAGAGAGGGACTCTTCCTCAGGGACAGTAATGATAGGACAAGGGTTAATGGGTTTAAACTTAAACAGGGTAAGTGCAGGTTGGATATAAGGACGAAGTTCTTTACCATAAGGGTGGTGAGGTACTGGAACAGGCTGCCCAAAGAAGTCGTAAATGCTCCATCCTTGGCGGTGTTCAAGGCCAGGTTGGATAGAGCCTTGGGCAACAATGGTCTAGTGTGAGGTGTCCCTGCCCATGGCAGGGGTTTGGAACTAGATGATCTGAAGGTCCTTTCCAACCCAAACCATTCTATGATGATTCTATGAAAATCTACCACAGCACTGCAAAAGGAAAACTAAAATGTTGAAAAATCATGAGAATGTCTTATAGAATAAGGCATTACAATTAAATTCTTGAGTCTGTTTTCTTTGTCTTCCAATATCTTGAGCCTAGAGGATTAATTTTTCTGTCTTTTGGTCTTTGAAAAAATGGGGACTATCACACTCTAAATGCCAACACTGAGATTTTTATACATCTTCTGATGCTTATGGCTGGAGCTCTAAGAAAAATATTGTGAATCTATAAGCTGCTGTATAAGCTTTATATATTGTTTCCTACTGACACTCAGTTATTTGTTCTGATGTACCACTCACACAGAACTTATTTGCAGTTTTCAAGTGAATGGTACAGCAGGAATGGAAAAACAGAAGTTTCCCAGACTTCCCTGCTTTTTGATAATCCCAAAGAAAATTGAAACAGCCACTCATGCCAGATTCCTAAAGGCAAATTCATTTTCTAAAGTGTTTGGGCTCTTGGCTCCAATTGATCTTTGTGGAAGTTAGGAGCCAAGAGCACTGAAAATGCCTACCTGCATCTTTACAGATTGAGGCTCTTTCAAGATTCTGGATCAAAGGGAACTTCAGGCTGGCATTGTTTGGGATTGGAGAGAAAATATTGCATAGGAAAGAGAAAAAGATAAGAGAAAAAGTGCTTTTTGTTTTGGATATTTTTTCATCCTGCATGTTTGTAAGAGCTACTGATAATGGACTTCAGAGAGGCTGTGCAAAACAGTTTGATATTTATCCACCAGTTTGTTTATTGCAAGCGAGGTCGTCCTGTATTCATAGGACAATATTAAAAGGTACCTTTTCTTTGGGGAAAGTGGTATCTTGTGTTGATACAAGTAACCTGGCTTGGTGCACAAAGTAAGACTCTAAGATGTTACAAAATGTGGGTGGTATTCTTGTTTCGCTAGCTCAAATACAGAGCAAGAACAATTTAAAAGAAATTGATGTTTAAATGTAGAAATAGAATTGATAAGGGGAGCCTTAGAAGCATGAAGTTCTTTGCAAGCCCTTCAGCTTGTGATTCCAAAGCCCTCCAGCCTTTTACTTACACAAAACATCTGCCTTCAGCTGCCCCATTTTTCCAGGAACAATAGCTTGGAGAGGAATTGGCGCCAGTTGTCTTTCATGTTTCTATTAGTTTAATTTTCATTGTTACCCATATGGCTTTGAAAACTGGCTTTCTCCAAAATGTGTGCTGGTCAGGTTCCCTGGTATCTGATAGCACACATGTTTTCACAGTGCTACATTACTTATGGTAACTTACTTTTTTGGGGGGGAAGGGGAGGAAGACTTATATTTATCTGTTCATCTAGACCATGCAAATCTATATTGGAAAGAAACAAGGGGGGAAAATGACATGAAAAGGAATAAGCCAGCTCAGAAAAAAAGTACTACCTAAACAGAACTCAGGGGCTGTTCTGCTAATTATTTAAAGTGGCTTCTCCTGAAGGCTTTTCCTTTAAGTAAATCTATTTCACAGATTGAAATAGCGTGACCTTCTGTGATGTTTTAGTTGAGTACGTCTTCTACACAAAACCCTCTCATTTTTGTTGGTTTGGCTTTGCACCAGCCACCGCAGTATCTGCAAACCTCAGCCATAAGACAAAATTCAGCAAACTCCCATAAAACTTACAGCAACTCCTTTCCCCATGCCTTGCCATAGGCACGCAAGACCATAAAGTTAATACCCAGTCCCACACAAATGTAAGCTGGCATGCTTGCAATAGAAAGGATTTGCTCTGCTGGTCAAAACCTCTGAACTGGAGACTACTCACATCTGCATTCCCTGCTAAGCTCTTTCCATGAAGAGTTTGAGAGGGTCGACATAGCTGTAAACATGTCACTCTGACTTCCCACTAAACGTTTACCAGATGGGAACATCTCCTCTTAGAGAAATGGTGCCTTCAGAGACCCTTTGCAAAAGACCAGAAGACTGATTTAGAATGGTTAACATTGATTTATTTTTCTGCTACCATTTTTACAGAAATGCATCCATATTAGTAAAGTGATGAATAAAATGACACTGGTAAAAATCCTGGTAAGGTCAGATCAGAATGTGAGTGGTTGGCAAGACATTAGCAGTGTTCAGAATAAGAGGAAGTGCATTCCTGTACCTATTTGAAGCTGACTGTAAACTTGAGAATTACATCCCTCACACCACATTTCACTTACCTAAATACCCATTTTTTTACCCAGCCTTCCAGATTTTCCAAATAAACCTCTTGAAATCTTAGGACAGCAAAAGCAGGGGTGCAAAACTGTTGTGTGAAAACCAAATTCCCACAGTCTGCCTTAGTTACATGAAAGAAAAAGCTCTTGTTCTGTTGTGAGCTCTTAAGGTGTAGACAATTAATCCAACTCTCTCAGGTTTTCAGAACTCTCCTCATTAACTGCTGGCAAGAAATTATGAAGGCTGAAGACAGGTAATGTTACAATAGCCACCACAACCTTATGCCTCACCATATGTTTTCCATTTCAGACTAAGCCACTCTTTCAGACTCTGTGGCATAACAAATCTATACAGGTTAGTTGTGGGGCTTTTTTCCTGCTTGACAGAAGATCAAACTTGAGGGGCTCACGGCAGCCTGTATTCATTGCCAGCCTCTTTTGTAACTGACAGTAATTTTACAAGTTTGTTTCTCTTGCATTTTGTGAGCTAGAACTAGAGAAAATTATAGCAAGTGTTTACCTGCTTACTAGGAAAATTCCTGCATGGTGCTGAGCTGTTCAGGTGCTTTCACTGAATGAGAGCCAGTGGTGCTCAAAAGATGAAGTTTCTAGACAACCTCAGTAACCTGTTGTTTGTGGGCTATTTGCCTATATAACATATAAACTATATAACCCATATAAGCACCTATAATGGGTGGTTGTGCCATTTTTTTCCTGCATACATGCTGTCTGCTAACTTGATACTGGTAAAATTAGAAGTTATTTATCCCCTCAAATTTACAGCTCTTCCAATGTTTTTCTCACAGGTGTATGTCAGTTAGTGTACTCATACCTGAACACAGTTCCCCCTAATAATCAGAGATAATACCTTATACTTAAATCCAGTCTTTTCTATTGTTCAAATTTGAACAGGATAATTGAACATGTACTTTGTCTCTTAGTCAGTCCTTCTTAGAACAAAAGCAGCTGCTCACTTTTCTTCAGAACTGCCCACAGAAGTAGAGGCTGTTTTTTTCTAGTGACAAGTACTGCTGCCTATTTATTGCTGCCTTCTTCTGTGAAGCATCTGGGCTAGCTGCTGACAGCAATGTATCAGTGAATTAATGCGAACAAAACAATCTGACATCTGCTTGATTTTTTTATTCTCTCAAATGGAACAGCTATTGAGAAGAGTTTTAATACATCCACATTTGTTAGCTATGGAAAGATAGATCTTTTTTTTTTTTTTTTTGTAGTTGTAGTAATACCAATAGAAATTAGTTTGGACCCTGAGAGGCCTATCTAAATAAAACCTCTGCTGATTGGCATGAGGGACATCAGGGTGTATAGCATGTACAATAACTTGTATGTAACACAGAAGAAAGCTTTTTTTTTGTTAATTGTGTTGCCATTTATTAATTTGTTAGCTTAGGCTGTGGTCAGAGGGAGTAAAAAGGCTGATTTGGAGTCAGGCGTTTTGATAAGACACATATCAGATTAAATTATTCAGAAATAACTAATAATAATAACTAATAAGCTGTTCAGCAATAGTGTAGCCAGCAGGGGCAGGGCAGTGATCATCCTCCTGTACTGGGCACTGGTGAGGCTGCACCTTGAATGCTGTGTTCAGTTCTGGGTCCCTCATTATAAGAAAAACACTGAGGTGCTGGAGTGGGTCCCGAGAAGGGCAACAGAGGTGGTGAAGGGTCTGAAGAATACGTCTTATGAGGAACAGCTGAGGGACCTGGGGTTGTTTAGTCTGGAGGAGAGAAGGCTCGGGGGGAACTTTATTGCTCTCTACAGCTACCTGAAAGGAGATTGTAGAGAGGTGGGGGGTCAATCTCTTCTTCCATGTAACAAGCAATAGGAAATGACCTCAAAGTGCAGAAGGGGTGGTTTAGGTTGGATATTAGGAAAAATTTCTTCACAGAGAGGGTGCTCAGGCATTAGAACAGGCTGCCCAGAGCAGTGGTGGAATCACCATCCCTGGAAGTGCTTAAAAACCGTGCAGACAAGGCCTTAGTGATAGCTGTAGTGGTGGTCCGAGGAGCCCTGGGGTGATGGTTGGACTTGATGATCTTAAAGGTCTTTTCCAGCCTGGTTGAATCTGCTCTGTTCTATGATTCTAAGTTGCAATTTTGCTTGGGCACTTTGCTGAAAACTGCATGTCACTGTGCTCTTAATGATGTTGTTAATATAAGCACAATATAAATGGAAATTGCTTTGTATCTAATTAATAAAATAAGGTACCCTAAATATATTTTGATACACTGATTAAACCAACCTTAGAAAGAGGTAAACAATCTATAAGGAGCATGCTTAAATGGGTAATTCTTCTGTGATTTTCTACCATATTGCAAATCTTCAGTCATCTTGTATTACCAACCTATGGCGGCTGTGTGAGACATATAACAAAATTAGTATCAGTATCTTTATTTGAAAGTACCTCTTAGGGCCAGTAGCAAAAGGAGTATTAGCATTGCCTCTTGGTTCCTGCTCAGGCACAACTACAGAACTACAGAAACACAACTACACAACTACAGAAAACTTTCAGCTTTCTGTAGTACTGTCAGTGTCTGATCAAAAATGAACACACTGAAATTAAGGTACATTAACTAAAGCCTTTTTAATCTAATCTGACAGTCAGTAAAAATGGGGTAGAAGTTATTAGGATGTTACTAATAATTCTGCCATTAACAGGAAGAAAGTCTGGAAAAGGGGAAATATAACCCCTGTTTTCAAGAAGGGGAAAATGGATGACCTGGGGATTACAGCCCAGTCAGTCTCACCTCTGTGCCTGGCAAAATCTTGGAGCAGATTCTCCTGGAAGGCATGCTAAGGCACATGAAAAACAACGAGGGGCTTGGTGGCAGCCAGCATGGCTTCACTAAGGGGAAATCCTGCCTGACCAGTTTGGTGGCCTTCTATGATGGGGCTACGGAACTGATGGACAGGGGTAGAGCAGTTGACGTCATCTACCTGGACTTGTGCAAAGCGTTCGACACTGTCCCACACGACATCCTTGTCTCTAAATTGGAGAGACATCAATTTGATAGGTGGGGCACTCAGTGGATAAAGAACTGGTTGGATGGCCGCACGCAAATTGTTGTGGTCAATGGCTCAGTGTCCGGCTGGAGGCCAGTGATGAGCGGTGTCCCTCAGGGATCAGTATTGGGACCGGTCTTATTTAACATCTTTGTTGCTGACATGGACAGTGGGATTGAGTGCACCCTCAGCAAGTTTGCCGATGACACCAAGCTGTGTGGTTGGGTGGATCCGCTGGAGGGAAGAAATACCATCCAGAGGGAACTTGACATGCTTGTGAGGTGGGCTGATGCCAACCACATGAAGTTTAACCATGCCAAGTGCAAGGTCCTACATCTGGGTCGGAGCAATCCCAGGCACAGCTACAGGTTGGGCAAAGAAGAGATTGAGAGCAGCCCTGTGGAGAAGGACTTGGGGGTGGTGGTTGATGAGAACATGAACACGAGCCAACTGCATTGTGCGCTTGCAGCCCAGAAAGCAACTGTATCCTGGGCTGCATCCAAAGGAGCGTGACCAGCAGGTTGAAGGGACTGATCCTGCCCCTCTACTCTGCTCTTGTGAGACCTCACCTGGAGCATTGTGTGCAGTTCTGGTGTCCTCAACATAAAAAGGACATGGAGCTGTTGGAGCAAGCCCAGAGGAGGGCCATGAGGATGATCAGGGGACTGGAGTATCTCCCATATGAAGACAGGCTGGGAAAGTTGGGGCCTGGAGAAGAGAAGGTTGCGTGGAGACCTCCTAGCAGCCTTCCGGTATCTGAAGGGGGCCTATAGGGCTGCTGGGGAGGGACTCTTCATTAGGGACTGTAGTGACAGGACAAGGGGTAATGGGTTCAAACTTAAACAGGAGAGGTTTAGATTGGATATAAGGAAGAAATTCTTTCCTGTTAGGGTGGTGAGGCACTGGAATGGGTTGCCCAAGGAGGTTGTGAGTGCTCCATCCCTGGTGGTATTCAAAGCCAGGTTAGACGAAACCTTGGGTGGCATGGTTTAGTGTGAGGTGTCCCTGCTTCTGTCAGGGGGGTTGGAACTAGATGATCTTAAGGTCCTTTCCAACCCTAACTATTCTATGATTCTATAAACTTGCCTTGGATTTACAACACACATTCTTTTTCAAGTTTACTTCTATGACTAGAGGAGTTCAGAGGTATCTGATACTAGGTTATTTGGCTTTTTGTCTGTTCATATGTACTTGCTGAGCCAGAGTTTATAGGAAACATAAAAGGTGACAGAAATTTAGGGAAGCCTCTGTTTTAGGCATCCTTAAACTCACTGTAACTTTTTGGCAAGCCTTAAAAGGTTTCATTTAAACAAGCTTTGAAACTGGGAAAGCCCTTTTCTTCTCAGAGTCATCTCTTACATTGCTCAGCTTGCTTGGGTTTTCTAGACCAAATTACACTAGGTGGTCTGTAAATCAGCTTTCTTCCTTTGGTAACATATTTGATGTTAACAAACCTAGAAAAATCAGTAGCAGTTCTTTTCTGTTTGCATTTCAGCTGGAATAGTCACAACAGAACTAGAAGTAATTAAATATTCTGGTCATGCGTTGGACTAGAAGTATGTTATTTTGATTGTCCTTTGCATAACCAAATGTTTCCATGAAGCTCGATCAACCTTTATTCTCTCTTTTCCTACAGAACCTACCTAGCACAATTGGACCCTGACCTGTGATGGTCTGCTCAACACTCATATTTTGAACCTACACTGTCATTAAGCATACACAATAGTGGTACAATGCAATACAGGTATTATTGCTGCAATCTCCCTATTCTAGAGCTACAACATCGTATTATTGTGTATTAGATATAATAAATACGTGTTATTTATTTGATTGCAAAATTCTGTAAGTGTGTATTCATCTGCTTGATGTAAAACTAGCTTTAACAACCGCTGAAGAAGTGGCCAGGTAAAAACCTTTCACTTAGTGGCAGAGCCAAGAGATGGGGCAACATTTTCATAGCCTTGCCCATCCATCTGTCTTGGTTATGATTATATCTAAAGGAGGGAAAATAGAGAAGTTACTTTTGGTTCCATTTAATTTTTGACCTCTTAAGAGCCCTATACTAAGGGATTCAATTAGCGACAAGCACAGTGGTAGGTTGAGTGATTCATTCCCATCTACTCAGGTCTCGGAATTCACACAGAGAAATAAGAATTACATCCACTTTCCTCTGCTTTAGCATCCTTCCGGTGAGGTTTTTAATTGACTTGCCTAAGAATAAAAGGCCTGTGCAATTATTCTTTGTCAGTGAGCAATCGGTTGGGCTGGGTGTTTGTCCATCCACCTTGGTTAACATCTTCTGAACCTGTAAGACAATGTCAACTAAATTGGCAAGTGGGGGGGTCACAAAAATAAATGGCAAGTTTTATGAGTGGGCAGGCAAGGAGGACTTTGTTAGTGGATTTCTCAGGTTCCTGTCAAGATACATGGAAAAGATATTTTGAAAATGGGAAAAGATTAAAGCAGACTTTGTGATTGACTATAAGGTGCAAGGCTGGAGGAAGCTAGGCTTCATTAGTTCTAGAGTTACTTCTTGCTTTTCTTTCTCTTTCTAAGCCTCATCATAAGAAATATCAGTTACTGACAGATATAAAGAATTAGACTCTTAGGAATGTGGACGTTGTCACCTCTTCTCTTAGCTCTGCTCACTGGGAGCCCTGCCTGCTGAAGACAGCAGTGAATGCAAAATGGTTAAGCATGACAAAGTCAAACTGTATTCATTCAGGTGAAGCATGCAGATTTGTATGCCAGTTTTAACAGGCAGGGACTTGGGCCCTTCCATTTATTCTTATGGAATATGTTGAGTAATCTTCACAAGATAGGCCATGATATTAGAATAAAACCTATTGAATTCCTAATAATGGATAAATCACCCCTTCTCACTGGTTGATATTATTGTGGTCTGTCAGTGTTTGCTTAACAATTCATCTTTTTTTTCCCTTGTTCCTTTTTGTGCAGAGATGCCAAAGATGGAAGGTGACTCGCTCAACATGCAAGACTTACCCCAGCAGGAATCACTTCCCACTCATGTGTCTTCTGCGAGCAGTTGAATCACTGCCCAGTTTCTGTGCCCCTGAAGAACATGTCCAAACAGCAATGATTCAAACAAGTGTTTGACCACCAGCTGTCACTGAGACCAGTTTGTGAGAGACAAGGGGGTTTTGTCTGGAAAACTAACTTTCTGCCCACTTAAAACCAGGTGGTTTTCCCTTTACAAAGGGTAGTGTTTCAGAGGGTAAGACACTGTGAGGAAACTTAACTGCAGGCAAAGATGATTCTCATCTCATGCTCATGTTTCACTTCAGCTTCTGGTGGCCTGGGGCAGGCGGTGCTGCCTGCCCACATCCCTGCTGGCTGCTGGGCTCGGGCTGGCAGGGTTTTGGGCAGAATCTCCACAACTGGCAGCTATAGATTCCTAGAGGAGGCAGCATTTCATCTGTTAATTCAGAACCTGTGCTGGAGGAATGAGAGGGAAGCTGTGCAGAGGCAGTTCTGAAGCTATGGGGCTGCACTTGGAACTCTGAAAGAGGACTTTGTTGGGAGCTGAGGAAAAAAAAGGGGGATTTTTTCTCGTAATTATTATTATTTATATCTTTATTCCTTTTGAAATGAGCGAGTCAGCCTTAATTTGAAACTGCCCTATAGCTTGAGCCATGACAGCAATAACACGGCAGGTTTCCATAGGTCTCCTAGCACTGAAGGTGTACAGTTAAGATGTAATCATATAGCTTGTTCAGAGTTGGTTTTACATGAATTTGGGATGACCAGGTTACTTGAGGTCATTATGGCAGTCATCACAGGCCTGTAAATGGTATAGTTGAACCTGAGGATACTATTTTTTCTATTAATCTTCCTAGAAAAAGCCTTTGTAATCCTAATTTTCTAGGCCATTAGGGTAAAGGCAGATTACAACCAAAGCTGGTTTACTAACTTCACGCACATTGGTTTTACCCAGCACAGATCTCTCCTGTTAGGTGTCACCAAACTCATCTGACAGCAGCTGGAGTCATTACTTCCCTCAGTGGTCTTCCAAATGTATTTTCTGACATTCAGGCCTGAGCAGCTTTATGGTACTGTCAAGTCAGATACAACTTCAGAGCTGGCCCCAGACTGCAGCAGGTTGGAGCAGGAATCCTCCGGAGATCCCTGCCAACCTCAATTACCCTGCGATTCTAACCTACTCCCTCTCGCAGCACCAGACCGCTTCACAAGTCCCAGTCGGTTCGCAGTTACGCAGCACACTGCAGTGGAGCAGGAAGAGCACCCCATCCATGATGCCCAAAGCTTTGTCCACCACTTTACCTTCCTGCTCTGCGTTCCTGCACACTGCACTGATCCTGCATTGCCCCTCCTGGCCATGACCACAGACGCTGCCATGAGCAATGCCTCCATGGACCACTCACAAGTTGCAAGTCCAGGTACCCGCAGTGGTCAACGCTGGGTTAGCAGCTGGCTCTGAAATACGCAGTGAGGAGCTCGGTTCCTCCCAGGAGCCGAGGGGCAGAGGGCCGGCCGGGCTCCCAGGCTCCTAGGAAACACTTCCCGTGTTAATCACAAGAACCGTATTTCTGCACCTGCTTCATTCGTTCCTCGGCATCCAACTGCGCCTTACAGACCCTCTCTGACTTTACCACTGCAGCCTCCTGGGACTGCCGGCTATACCATGGTCATCTCCTGTGCCCGCAGGGGCCGCGACCCCCGGCCTGCGGCGCGGCCGCCCCGAGTGGCTGTGTGGGTTTTCTCCGTAGCGCCCAGGGAGCCCTTTCCGCGCAGCGCGGCGACAAACTTCTCAACGGGCCCGCTCTGCCGGTGCCCGTTCCCGCCGCGCAGGGAGGACCCCGCCAGCGCCGCCGCTCCCCGGCGTCCGCCCGTGAGTACCAGACCCACCGCATCCCGCGCCCCGCCGCCGCACGGTGTTTCCGCGCGGGCCAGCAGATGGCGGCGCCGCCCCGGCTGGGCGCAGCCCCGCGCACGCCGCTGCCGCGCTCCGGTTACAGCCCTCCCCCGCGCCCGCCCTCCGCGCGGGGTGTCCCTCCGCCACCACCCCGCTGTCACTGCCGCTCCGCACAGCCACCATGGCGTGCGGCGGGACACGCGTGTGCGCTGCCGGGGCTGCGCGCCTGCCGCTCCTCATGCTGCTGCTGCTGCTGCTGCTGCTGCTGCTCGGTGCCGCTGCCGCGCCGCGCTGCGCGGAGCCCTGCGGCTCCCCGCGCCCCTCCGGAGTGCTGACCCGCGGGGCGCGCAGCCTGCCAGAGACAAGGCTGGGCGGAGGAGCGGCGAAACCTGGAGACAGCCGCTCCAGAAGAGCATCCTCGGCGGCCGGCCGGGAGCAGGTCTCCCTCATCAGCACCTCCTTCGTGCTGAAAGGGGACGCGTCTCACAACCAGGCGATGGTGCACTGGACGGGAGAGAACAGCAGCGTGAGTGCGAGGGGCGGTACGGGAGGGCTGTGGGGTCCCTGCTGTACCCCTGTCCCTACCTTGCCCTTACTATTGCTTTGCTTCCCACAGCTCGCGGGGCGCACCCTGCCGCTGCCGCCCGCGCTCCGCCGCGCTCGGTGCGGCCGGAGCGCGCTGCTCCCGCCTCTCGGCCCGGTGCAGGGGTCCCCGTGGGCCGTGCTCGGGGCGAACAGCGTCCGGTGAGGTGCCGGCGGGAGGCGCGGAGCCGCCGCGGTCGGGCCGGCGCCGCTCACCCTCCGGTTGGAAAGTTTGAAAAGTTTGCGGGCGCGCATCCTGCGGAGGGGCCGGGTGCGCGGTGCCGCCGCGCTGCGAGGAGGAGGGCGAGGGGAGCGAGGAGGAAGGCTTGAGCCCGGCGCGGCGAGACGGTGTCCGTGCGTGCCCCCGGGGCTGTGCAGGGAGGAGGGGGGCGAGCTGCGGCGCGGGGGTCAGCTCCTCCAGCCCCGCGTGAAGTCCCAGGTTAAACTGTCGAGGTTTAAATCGATTTTCCTCTATCCGCTCAGCCCTGTGTCATCTCCCCCGCGCCGCGCTCCGCTCCGCAGGCGCCCAGGGGGAAAAAAACCCCAAACCAACCTCAGGATCAAATAAAGCGCAGCCCCAGGCTTGAGGTGGAGGTGAGCGGCAGGAGCGGGCGAGTAGCGCTGCTCGCGGAGCTTCCGCACGGCGCGGACGATGAGCGGGGGGGGGCGGCTGGGACCGGCCGCGGGGTCCGGAGCAGCCGCAGCGCTCCGAGGCGTTTTACAGCCTCTTCGATGGATGGGAATCGCGCCTGGGACCAGTGTTACTGCGTTAGAGCATCCGTGGTCACAACTTCTCGCAGTTGAAGCAGCGTGCCTTTATTACTCAGTTACCCATTTTAGACAGCAGCGCTCATGGTGAGCACCTATAATCTGTGTATAACTCACTTTCGATATCAGCTAGTCTTCATATATTGAGCCATTACTGGTTGTAACACAGGCAGTTTCAGGGGTTTGCTGCTTCTAATTTAGCCTTCACTGAAACATTGTATCATAACAGTGGGTGTCATAGGTAAAACTCACATAGCACCTTGCACTTTCTGTGTAACTTCACAGGCAAGAAAATATCGTTATGAAGGCTCAAGATCAACTTTCTCCAGGAGGATTTTAGTGTTTCTGGAACACTCCCGAGTGTTTTTACTGCAGTTCAGCTAAGCTCCGACTCTGCTTGAACTTTGTGAATTTAGCATAAAGTTTACTTAAACTTGGCTCAGTTCAGGGAGCTTGCGTTACACTTCTCATATGTGTGTGAATGAGCGCCCTTTCTCTAGGATGTACTGTCCTGGTTTCTGCCTGTTTGCTTCGGAGTCGACCCAGACATGGAGCCTCTGAGGCTCTGGTGGTGAGGGTGCAGGGATTCCCTTGATCACGCTGAGTGCTTGCGTTAGTGCTCTTGTATAATCAGGTGTCAGAGTTGGAGTCAGCATCATAAAGCTTGACACTTTCAAAGGCAGTTCTTGATTTGCTCAGGGAGGAAGCAGAAGATGATGGGCATTTTCTGTGAAAAGAAAATGTTGCAGACCAGCAGCATCAGCTATTCTGATTTTGTCCTTCCTCCATTTCTCTGTGGTTAGAATGCTTCTGGGTTTTGTGGACAGTGCTTGCAGGCTGCTAGGACGACTTCCTCGAAGAGTTCAGTATTAAAAAGTTGGCATAAGTTCATTTTTTAACATAAAAGGCAAGTAACAGCTTTCATGCAAAGCACTCAGCACTCTAAAAGGAATATAAGTAGAACCTTGCTAATCCACATTTATGATTAGTGGTCTCTCCTCGCCTCTCTGCAAAGATTTAATAACAGATGCTGCAGTCAGGGCTTGTATTGCTAAAATGTTATTTTTTCACAGTGTGCTACAGTTCACTTAGGAGAATACCAGCAAGCGATCTCTTCAAAAGCAAAGATAAACAGTGACTGTCAGAATGAATGGAAGTGGTTAAAGTCTTTGCTGCAACTTAGTTCTTTTTGTTTGCTTAGTTGCTACCTGTAAATTCAGTTTTGCAGGGTAATACTCTCATCCTGAATGCCTGCAGACCTTCTCTGAAGTATTTACACATTCAATAAAAGATACTTTGGCAGAGTTACATTAAAACTTACGTTGCTTCCTCTGCCTGCCATCAGGTGATTACTGTCAAGGAAGACTGGATTTGAACCAGTGACCTGACAATGAAAGACTCTTTTCTGCCTTACCCCAGATGACAGCAGCCAGTCTTTTGCACTGGATGTTTTACAGTATGACTGTCAGCATTTTTCTGCACTTTCTTTTCTTGTTAGCTTTGCTTTATTGCATGCTTCCACAAGAAGAGCTGATTTTAACAAAGGCTTTCAGAGAAAACTGATTTGCAAAGACAGTCTGTGGCATCTTTCTTTTTTTAGAAGAAGTGGAAGAGCTACACTAAGCCCAATGGAAGCAGGATGGGCTTAAAGGGTTTGGAGAGAGTTTTGCTGCCTCTATGTATGTGAGATTAAAACAGTTGAAAAGAAGTACCTGATCCAAAACTTATTTAAGGTAGTCTTAAATGGGGTTTTCTTTTTTTTTTTTTTT
>NDXB01011304.1:150369-300800 GCA_002631895.1 Agapornis roseicollis | reverse complement strand
ATTTTTTATTGGGTTTTTTTAATGGGTTTTTTTTTTTTTTTTTTTTTTTTTTTTTAATGTAGATATGCATATATTTGTTTATTTACTTATTTTACTCAGTGTTAATTATTTGGTGGTAGAAACACTAAGGTGCAGTGCTTCTCAAACCTGCCACCTTATGCTGCCTTCTTAAATCTATGGTAACTCTTGCCTTCCCGTTAAAGCACATGGTTGAGCTGTGAAGTGCTGTTCTGTCCCACGCATGCTGCAGGCAAGGACTGTCATTTATAACAGTGAGGTTTTGGATCAGGCCCTGCAACCTCAGGAGGCACTAAGCAATCTTAAAGTGTCACCATGCGCATTTGGCACCTCATTGGAGGTACTCAGCACTTTGTAAACCAAGGAGCTAAACTAGTTCCTTTACCCTTTACAGCTGCCTGGGTGAAAATTTGACAGTGATGAGCTCCAGATGACCATGCACTCTCTTAAACACCTCGCCTAATAAAATAAATGAAGAAGAAATATGCAGTAGGATTATTCCTTTGAGCTCTGTGTTGGAGAGACAAATAACCATATAAATGGAGGGTGCATCTGCTTTTCTGAGGGATGCTCACCTGCACGAATAGCTCACTGGAAGTGCTATCATGGAGTAGTCATATGTGTGGATCAAGGGCAAGTACATAAATTTGAAAGGGACAGAGCTTAGGTTGAATGGGGCTGAAAAAAATCATTTACATTTTGTAAATCTTCCTGTGCCGCAATAATAGAAGCATGCGGTTTTTTGGTTGCATGAGATGTTTTAAAAGAAATTAAGAAGACTATAAAGTATATTGATCCTCTCTGCTCCCCTTTCTTTTCTGTACTGACATGTGCTTTATTATCCTCTCATAACGTTTGTGAATTAGAAAAATGGTGGATTTAATAGCACAGCAGAGTATATGGTCACACTGATTGTAAAGTAAGCTGGAATAACTGGAAAAGATCACAGTAAACTTCCTATGTCAAGAGGGAGCTCTACAGGGAGGCATGCAAATTGCTTCCTGTTTTGTGTCCTCATTACTTTTATTCTGTACTCTAATAACTATTTATAAATTCCACAAATGATAAGCGTGTCCCTGACTATTCCTGATGGTGGGATGCATAGTTAAAACCATCACTGGCAATGCAAGTCTCACAAAGCTAGTCCTTGTAACATCACGAGTGTATCTGGTTACTGAACTCCTACAATTAGTATTTCTGCTCTCTGTCCCCTATGCCCACAGAAATCTGTTGTGCGCTATTACTTTCAAACAAAGGCTCATGCAAGTGGAACTAATTTCCTTTCCAGTCTTAAAATGTAAACTGAAGACATGACAGGTGGGTGGTGCAGCGCACCATTTACTCTGGGAAGGGCTCGTGATTGACATTTGTGTAACTGATAAATAACATGGAGTTGTGCATCGGAATGTATACAGGTAACGTGCTTAAAGAATAGCCTCTTACTGTGTTAAGCTGAATAGGTATGTTCCTAGATTTACTAAAAATACACCACCCTTTCTGATTTGGGGGAGAACAGTCAGTTGATGGCAGCTTTTAAAAACCCTACTTTTCCTTAGAAGAGAATTTACAGTCATTCTAGAAGCCTTTTTCTTTTGTGCTAGGTAAACAGCTTTCTTTGCAAAACTGTATTCTTTTTGATCCTCCTGGAGAATTCCCATTGTGCATTAATACTGGCTGATTTAAAAAACAAAAATCAAAGCCAAAGCAGAACTACAGGGAGAACGAGACTCGTATTCACAATTGATTTTGATTCATGGGCTGCTCTTCATGCTGTGTGCAGACTGCTAAAGTGTTGTGAACAGGACTTTGGCCAACTTGTTCCAAGTCTGCTGTTTCATGGTGCCAGCATTTCCTTTTTTTGTTTGTTGTCGAAACACTCAGTCCATGCAGGCGGTTGTTTGTCCAGTGAGTTGATGTCATGATCCCTCATAAACGTCTGTCTCTTTGTTATGGAAAATGAACATAAATATACAGTATTTTCCAGGCTTAATATTTAGTGGCACCTTATCAGAAAGGAAACTTTATTGCACATCTACAGAAATTGCTGCACACAAAAACTTCATCTGATCCAGTCTTGCCTGTATTTGATATACAGATACTTGGTTTAATTTAAAAAATATCAGTCTTTGTGATACAGTTTCATGATCTATGGTTTGTAGAGCCTGGTGATCATTAAATGTATTCTTTTGGCACATATTGTATTTAATTGGTTTTCTGTTTTGTTCAGTTTGCAATAAATTGTGCTGAGGGGATCTATAAAAACCATTGACTTCAGTATTACCGTAGCAGTATCTGTAATGGTAAATGTAATTATCTATCCAAACTGGGCAAAAGGACATTTGTGGTAAAGTTTTGGTGCTGTTCTTTTGGAGTAGCCAGGCTACTTATGAAACTAAAGGAGGTCAAAAACCCTGATGGCTCAGATCTTTGATAAATGGCAGATATATTGCAAAGTGAAAGGTGGATTTCCCATAGGGAGTTTGTTTTTCCTTTTGAATTCCTTGAGATGATAGTGCGATAAAAAGCAAACAGAAACCAAACCCAGTAATCATCTTGGAGCGGAACAGCAGAATCCCACATGGAAAGTGGAGCGATTTAAATCTGACTGAAGTAACTTAGGAGTTTAACATCTTTTTCCCCCTTTTTTATTTCATGATGTAAAGTTTGTGCCTTACTTCATTTATTTGCTTCTATCAGCCTCTGTTTCCCCTCTCTTCCAGTCCTACAGCTTGCTTGTCATGTTGCTGCCTGCTGAGCTCTCTCCACATTTCAGCAAGTTCCAGCTGCTAGATGAAAAGAGAGAGTACCTCTCCTCATCCCCTAAGTAGACAGTTAAAATTGATACATACTTTAATTAGTAAGTGTGTGTTTCAAACATGCTTGAAAGTCTTCTTCCATGTGCAGCCCTCCACAGCTACAGCCATACCTGGTTTTACCTGGTTTGCTGGTTTAACTGGTGTTACCTGGTTTTCTTAGAAGCAAGCTACTGGCAGCCTTAGCTTGAGCAGGTACTGCTGTGCATGCATTGGGAAAAGCTCAGTTTTAATGTAGGAGGGAAATTAAGGAATGAATACTAAAGACAGACACTGGATTGAAATCCTGTCTCTGATACTGCTGATGTATTACATGTGCATGATAAACCCAATCTGGCTTAATAACAATCATTAGTATGTGTTTAGGCTGTTGATTGTAGGTTCACATATCACAGCAGGAACCTAATACATTCTTCCCAAGGTTGACACTGTTAGGAATCTACTGGTAGAGATCTTTGGAGAAGGAAATGAGGGCATCCCTTGTGATTTTAGTAAAATTCATTACACCAGTATATTCTTTTTTGAAAGAACAGAAGGGGAAAACGATGAGCTTTTCAGAAAAACAGTAATGGTTGTGCTAAAATGGGAAGTTCTGTAAGGTGTGTACCACTTTATGACTTTAAAGCATGAAACTGCCCAGATTACAGGAGCTTTTATGCCAAGATCTTTGTATGTCCTAATATGCATGTCCATGTCTTGTCAATTAAGACCAAAGGATGTTAGCTTAAGGAGAGCTAATCTGCAGTGCAGTGCAAGCAGGATCCTTTTAATTTCTGAAAACACAACTTTGATTAAGCAAAGCTGAAAGTATAGGTTGAAAGCAGTCTGCAGTATAAGATTGCCCTCCATAGCTCAGGGTGAAAATTGATGACCTGCAACATTCCTTCAGCATTTTTATTCTCATACTCTTACATTCTTTACCAGACATTCCCATCCACAACCCCTGCCCCAGTAATAATGATTTTAAACTCTAACAGATCACCAATGACAAAACCACTTGTGCCTTACTTCAGCCATCAGGTCTAAGGTTGGACTTCTGCAGTAGGAAGGAGGTGGAGATGGTACCTGGATTGATCTCTCCCTAGACAATCTTAACAGCCATGCTTGAGAAAGCTTGGAGGAGTTGACTTCTGAACACATGTATCTCTCTCTGCATATTGGAGAGGGGTCTAGATGATTAACTGTGATGGAACACATAATGCAAATACTCCAAATACTTGGAGTTTGTTGCTGCTGCAGTTCCTTCCTTCCTTCCTTCCTTCTTTCCTTCCTTCCTTCCTTCCTTCCTCCCTTCCTCCCTTCCTCCCTTCCTCCCTTCCTCCCTTCCTCCCTTCCTCCCTTCCTCCCTTCCTCCCTTCCTCCCTTCCTCCCTCCGTTCCTTCCTTCCTTCCTTCCTTCCTTCCTTCCTTCCTTCCTTCCTTCCTGGAACATGGCTGTTGGAGGCTCAGTAAGACTCTGTTGTGCTGAGTGCTGCAGAACCCCAATGCAAAAATGCATAGTTACAGTTTTATCTACATGCATCCCCAAGAAATAGAATTGTATGCTTAAAGGATGTACACTGACAGGTCTCAATTACACAAGGTCTCAATTTCAGTGCAAGGGCTGCTCCAGCAGCTGTTAAAGTATTTTTTTTCTTCCTAATGGTTTAGTATATTCATACATAAGCAGTCATCGAGGCAGAGTCTGAAATTTCCCCTCTGACTTGAGAGTTAAGCAGGAGCTTAGAAACATCCTCTTCATGGATGTGTGTATGTAGGTATGTTTTTCTCTCTCTTTTGTCCAAACCAGTAGATCTGCAATGTGCCAAGGAAAAGTGGAACAGTTTTAGCAGCAAGTGTTGTGAGTCTCTGCTCTGCAGCAGGTGTGTGACTCTCCCTTGCAGGAGGGGCAATGACACCCTTCTGCTGGGGCAGCCCTCTGGTCCCAGTGCTGTCGTGCAGAGGTGAGGAGGGCAGTGTCACCTCCTGCGGGAAGCTGTGTTTCAAAGGAGTTGCCACTGTGCACTCTGAAATGCTCAATGCCATAGGTGTGTGCTGGCACATCTGCTTTGGTAAGGAGAGTGGAGAAGTGCTGTGCTTATGAATCCTATTGGATTTCATCAACCTTGGGTGAGGCTATTGAGGAAAGAGAGATGCTGACTTGCTGCTGTCTTGCAGGACTGAATATGTGAACCTCAGCAGAGCTGGTACTCCCACAGCCCTGTTACTGTGCCTGTGAACTCTAGAGCAGTACTGCAGTATTCACGGTGATACCTCAGGGAAATCTGAGGTTTGGCCAGAGGTAGAGTGTGAGGTTCCAATGAACAGCTGTTGGGTTAAATTGAAGCTGAATAGGACTACCAAGTAACTTTGCCAGTTACCTTGCCACTATCCTCTGAAATAGCACTTGCATTGCATAGATGATTTTGTGCCTCAGTTTCCTACCCGTGATAATAATGGTACTTCCCTATATCTTAGGATTGCTGTTGCTCTAAGTAAGCTGTGCACTTCAATATAAAAGTAGTGCTTAACACCGTAACACCTAAAAGAGGCAGAACCATAGAAAATCACATCTATGGTTTCTTTGTTCCTTTGACTGCTTCACAGTACAGTCTGGGGATTAGAGGAGAAAAGGCTTTCACAGGTCATGCAAACTTATCTGCTTGTTCAGATGTTTGTTTCGATCAAGGCTCCTTTTAATGTGTAGTCCAGTTTAATTTAAATGCCTACACTCTGGCACTTAAAGATCTTTGAGTAGACTTAAGATTATGTGACTAAGAACATTCTCAGTGAAACTTAACCTGTATTTAACATGATTTTTTCTGCTCTTGTTTACCAGTATATTGAAATAACTGTGCTTCTTTCTCAGTGGTTGTACCATTCCTGCTCTTGCAGAGTAATAATAATTCCTCTGAATAACATTTATTTGGGCCTTTAAAATTATGTTATTTTACAACTCTCTTATTCTAGCTCTTTAATTGCACCATCTGCATAGGACTACCTACATGTAATAGTACATACTTACCATGTATTTGGCTGGTACTTTGTTAGAAATGTATATACACGCAGAGGTTGTTGTTCATTTCTGGCTTCCCTCTAATCTCCCTAATGTCATCATGATTATCTGTGCTTTCTAAAAAGAAAACCACTGAACAGTAAATATATTTTACATCATAAAAACACTTAAACAATCCTGTCATTAGCAAAACAGCTCATTTCTGTGGTTTCTGTGCAATAACATTGTTAAAAGTTTTTCCACTAGATAAAGTAGGTGCATTTAATGTTTAGGTTTTTGAGTTTTTTACCATTCTTTTTATGAACTTTGGTTCTTCCATGGTCTTGGAAGCTCACTGGAGTTATAACTGTATGAAGTGTCATAGAAACATATTTCCAAGCACCAACTACTGCCATGTGTCCTTATTCCTACAGAGCAGTAGGTCCATGTTCCCTGGCCAGTGTGTTCAGTTCTAGGAGATGGCAAGCTGCACTCTGTGGAAACACATTTTAATCACTGTTACTGCCTCTTCTCTGCTCCTCTGACTGACAGTGCCACAGGGTGAGAGCAGTCTTCTCCCCACATATATATGAGCAAGATGCGTACAGGTGTGCTCTGAGTTGCTGGCATGAGGTGTTTGTGTGATGCCAATAAATAACGATGATGACTGAGGATTGAGTTGTTCCACCTGTGAACTCTAGCAGTGTGCAGCATGCCCCCCTTAACTGAGCTACAGCAAGGAAAAGTTGCTTTTCTCAGGTACTGAAGAACAGCCTGTTCGTGGTTAATGCATTCCCATGCTTGCCTCCACCAGCAATTGTCACTGCAAGACAGATGCCGAAGGGGAGGCAGCTGGAGGGTGAGAGGAATAGGTTGGAATCCCTCTTTGAGCTTTGTGTTTCACAGTGTTAAATGTGACCGATTCTGAAGAAATAGTTGTTTCTTCATTGAAAACACAGTTGTATCAGGGGATAGTAGTTTGCTGTAAAATCCTCCCGGGTCTAAATACAATAAGAGATTTTTCCCGTGTTTGCTAGCAGAAAATATACCTTGTAACTTGCTCTTTCCAGAGGATTAGAACCACCTGTGAGTCTAAAGTGCCTGAATCTGCAGCAGGACTGGTTAAATCTTGCCATTTATAGAAAGCAGAATATTCCTTTCTTGGTTCTTCTTTTACACTCCTAGGTATTGTGTTGGGTGTTCAGTGTAAGCAGGCTTCAGTGTGTAAGAGTATAACCCTGAGGGAACTTGTGAAGCTGTTTGTAGGGGCAGCTCATTTTCATGCATGGTTTTTGAGCGGCTCCATGGAGGAGGCATAAACCCAGAAATAAACCATACAAAAGCAACACATGCCAGTGTGCACAGAGATCTTTGCCAGTCAGTTATCACCACTGGCAATGGGCACCCATCAGGATGTAGTGCACATACACAGTGCTCCAATATTCAGCCTATTACAGAGATCATGAGGTGAACTCTGTGGAGATTTTTAGCAGCAAATGCCTGGAGGTGTTCAGGGACCTGGCTGGTTATGCTGGAGACCACATGCAGTTGGATGGCATAGAAACACTAGTGTTCTTTTGCCCAGCTCACCTCGACCTGCTGAGATATGCCCAGTGGGAAAGGAAGTCAAAATCCAATGACTGGAATTTTGGTATGTGTTTCTGTATATGAATTTACAGCCCTTAATCTCAATGATTATTAACTAAATAAACCCCAGTATCTTACTTCATGGTAGGTTGGCATTAATATACTCATGTCTCTAAGTTCCCAGTGCTCTTTCTGAACACTTTATGGGGCCCTGTTGAGACTAGTAAGGGCTCACATTAAATTTGGCTGCTACATACTCGTTTGTGGATACGCTATGTGAGCATCATTCCTTCAGACCTCTCTCATTTTAGTCTTGTAAACCACACAAGTTTAATTGATATGTATAGGACTTTGGAGTCTTGAGTATTGTAGTGTTTCATGTGGTTAGAGCATAGAAGCAAGCAGGCATATGAACTAAAAAGCTTTTCCAGGCTCAGATACCCCCACAAAGGCAGTAGGGCTTCATCAGAACTGCAGCTTTTGATTTAGAGGGCCATTTCTTATTTTGCTAATTTGTTTGGCTTTTAATCAGTGGTTTCCTCTGCTTCCCAACCACATAATGGCAAGCATGTCAAAAGGTCTCAGCTGCCTTTAGAGCAGTCTTGAAACATGTTCTTTACCCTGAGTGAGTATAAGCTGAACAGCAATGATGCAAAACATCTGTGTTGGGAGTATGGTGGCTTCAGAGCGCGTGCTGTGTCCTGAGCACCAGTGACAGACTACAGAGGACCGACAGTGAACTTGGCTGTGCTGGTTCTAGGGGGTAGAGAATTGGAAAGCTGTTACTGCTGGTGGTTCTGAACTTTTCTTTCCCCGTGGCTGGGGGAAGCCAATGCTGTCAGTCAGCTGAGACCTGATCCTGTTCTTTTGAAGTTTCCCGGCTTCATAGAAAAACCAAATATGAAATAATCCAGAGTAATTTTTTCCTGTCTTGTATGTGACATTGACCAAGGTGCTGCTGAACACGTGGAGGAGGCAGGAAGATGTGTGGATGAAGCAAATGTGCCCATTTTTTGGAGCAGGCAGTCCTCTATCAATGTTTTAATTTTCTCTTGGTCACAGATATTATTAAACTCTGTCTAAAAGCACTGTAAAGAAGAGAAGCAAGAAAGTATGTTGTGCATTAACTAGACAGCATTTTTGTAGCTCCATGAAACCCACTTTGTGATTTGGTTCCCACCAGCTTCTGCAAAGGAAGATACAGAAGGGATGCATTCCCCTTCATACAGGCTGAATCGTGCACCTCTGCTGAAAACCTGTAAGATGTAGCTCAGTGAACACGTTTTCAATTCATAACAAAATACGTATGTTCATCTTCATGCAGCATCTCTCAAAGGCTACTGTGCAGAGCACTGAGGGCCACTAACAAGATCTCCTTTTCCTTCTTCTTCCAACAGCTTTAAAACAGATACTTTTTAATAAAGTGAGCTACATTTAGAAGGCTTTAAACTCTGGTATTCATTTTAATAATCTCGTTGCTCCTGAAGAGCTCTTAAGAGACAGAGTTGTTTAAATTCATTGTATATGCACCTTGTGCCCTGTGTTCCATTTCTTTATTTAAAACACCCTTGGGGGAGATGGTTGATACCAGGCTACCATATTTAATCAGTGTGAGAGCTAGGTTGCTGGCTGGTAAATTATCACTATAAAATATTTTCTTTAGTTTAGCTAACTGCAGAAAAGCCACTTCTTAAACTGCCGTGAAGTGGCACAACTTCAGAACTGAATGAAAGGCAAGCTTCTTTGTCAGTGGGTGGACTTGGTTTGACTTGATCAGTCTGCAAGCACACAGGAATGTTTGAGCTGCTTTTGTCTGTGCTACTGAGGCAAGAGATCTTTTATGAACACTGGAGCTACATGAAAAAAAGACCCTCCACTTCCTGTTCGAATCAATGTCCATATTATTTTGAGGGATTACATCTTGGCTCTAATGTTTGTAACTGCAAAGAGTCTGTTCCTGAAGATGGGAATGTAAGGCTAGAGAAGGATATAATCTTTATCTTGTCTGCAGAAACTGCCAGCAAGCCTGGTTATTGCATTGCTGTGTTTTGTGAAGTGTATTGAGGCTCCCCGAGGGAGCAGGGCTCTGTGCAGTGTGATGTTTCACAGGGGTCGGTAGCTCAGAAGTCAGGCCATTGAGATGAGAGCAGTGAAATTCACTTTTAGGCATAATCTGTGTGCCAGGATACAGTATAGGGCGTGCATAGTTTCTGATCTGCAGTCTGTTGTATGAGGATGGTTTGCAAAAAATATGCAAGCTTTTTTTTTTTTTTTTGTAGCAACTAAATAGACCTGTGTGTGTTCACTGAACCTGACTGTCACAGGCGCTATTGCTCAGTGAGGAACTCTGCTCCCCTTTGGGCAACTTCTGTCTGTCCTTTGTTTCTGCTCCTTTTCTGTCTGCTGTTTTTGTATGTGTCATTCCTCCTTTCTTTTCTCTGTCTCTGTGTGCCTCCTTTGTTATTCTCTCTTCATTTTCTTCTCTGTATTAAATCACCTTTCTCACCCCTGAGGGCTTAAATAGCATCATCTTCCCAGTTCCATCTGGAAAAAAAAGATCTTCAAAGACATAGTTAGTAATGACACAGACTTGTCATCAGTTTGGGAGTTGCCACTCCACTGAATATAGATGTTCACACTTGGTCATGTGTTGTCTGCAGGCTTGGATAGACAGGGTAGCATTGCTAAAGGAAAACCTGTCCTTACAGCAGTAGCTATAGCTCTAGAGGACAGCAGTAGCAGATGATTAAAAAAGAACATTGCCCCCCAGAATACAAGATCTCAGTTGAAACTGGCCTGGGAGCAGTGTACTTCACCTCATGCCCCCAGCCTAAAGCTCTGAAGTGATCTCTTAAATTTACCTAGGGTTAGTTTTGGATTGCCTACATGAAGTGAAGTACACTGATTTTTTGTCAGGCTTTGTGGATGAGTTTAAATGATTATAATTGGAAATGAAAGACTCAAAACCCCATTTCCAGTCATCCAGTTCTGTAATCTCTGCATGCTATCTAATAAGAATTTGTATACTGCCCATCACTGGAATGACTCTGCTGCTCATCCAGGTTTAATTGAAAAATAATCATAATCTATTCAGTGTTAGATTTAATGTATAAAAGAGGTATTGTGAGGAAAACACAACTTCTGAAATGTCTGTTACCATGGATTTTATTGTCTGGATTGAGTTCAAATATTAGTGCATGTCATTCTGATATTTGGGTGATGTCATTCTGGTATGTGACTTTGCCAAGTATGCCTCAGTATTACTATTTGCAATCTATAGGCAATTAATTCCTTTTTCCTTTAAATGAAATGAAATATTTACAAGCTGTTACTTACTGCGGGAATCAAAATGAAGGAAGCTTCTTTTGAAAACAAACACAAGCTGAGGAAAGCAAAGACAGCAAAAGAGTGTGAAGCTGTCACAGGAGGGACCCTTTGCAGCTCTGTGGCTTTAGCCGAGCCTTGAAAACATGGGAGTCAAAAGCAGGAAAGTGCTAAGGTCCTGGTTTCTGGCATAGGTTGTTGCTTTGTGCACTTGCTGTGCAGTCACTACAGTTCATGGACTGAAAGATGATGAACAGATTTAAAGTGCTTTTATCTAACATGAAATTGATAGTGTCTTACGGGAATGGCTTCTAAGAGGAACATAAAGAATGTCTGTGCCAGGCTACACCCGTGGATGTCTAGGGAAAAGCATCAGACTCAGATGAATCTTCTGTGATCCTTCACCAGACAGCTTTTCCAGCCAGCAGCAATTTGTGGCTCAGGGGTAACTGTAAAAGCTTTTCAGGTGCAAGAAACATACCTTGTTTATAAACATGAAAATGAGAGGGAAGAGGAGCTTGCAAACTCCAGTACAGCAACTAGCCAAAATAGCTAGTACTGCATTCCTCTTGATTACATCATCCTTTCCCCAAACCTAATTTTTGGGGTATGTTCTCTTGGGTGAGTTAAATTTTGTGGATCTGTAGCTACATTTTAGAGTTTCAAAGCCATTTCTTAGTATATTGATTGTAGTAGTATTGCAATTCCAACAAATTACATGAAATAACAAATAGACCTATCAACGCATAATTTAAAGAGCACTTGTTTCTACTGTAGGTTTCTCACCAGTTTGGGAAGTTTAAAGGGTATCATCTCTCTTGAGTGAAGGTTGTTTCCAGAAAAATGCATGGCAAAAGTAGTGTTTAGATCTCTTTTTGTTTATATGGAATTTATTAAAACATCTTTTTAGAAGTGTTGGATGACATTACTATCATATGGAAAAAGCAATAAGTATCCTGAATGTTTCTCTTGGTTATGTAAAGCTGAATAAATGCTCATTAAATGGACAGCCTCATCTGAGCCAGGATTAGTTTTGAATTCAAGCCATTATTCTCTTGGTACATAACCAAAATAGTAGAGGTTCTTATCAACAAGGGAGTCTCATTTTTAATTTATGGAAGTTTACCTGGGACTATTCAAATGCCTCACCCTTTCCAAGTGTTAAAAAATGCCTTTGATGTCTCAGCATCTGACTTTAAACCAGCTGATCTTCTGGTGTGCTGTGTAATAAAGTTGTTCTGATAAATACAAGAAATTCTGCTTGTTCGTTCCATGTTTGCATGGCATCACTAAGCCAGGCTTTTCTTCAGTAAAAACTGGTGCTTCTGTTAAAGCAAAAAGCAATCCTTATCTCTTGAGTTACTTTGAGGCCAATTGCTAAACAGGCATGACCAAGTTGCTTAGATTTTAAGAAGTGCTGAAGGTGAATTTTGGAAGTCTTGCTAATTCTTATGTACCCTGTTATTTACTTATTTAATTACTCATTTACTTATTTAAATAGTTATTTGCTTATGTTGCTCAGTTCATGCTTATTAAAGAAAGATTTCTAATGCTCTGTTTTAATTTTTAGTATTGTATTGAAGGATATCAGTAAAAAGGTTCTGTTATAGTAGACTGTCTATAGGCTCCATGGGACTCTGTGCTGTGATCAGATTTCTTAGCTAGAGTAAAGCAACACCATTTCACTGACTTAAATTTCACCCATTTTAGGATTCTTAGCTTTGATTTGTCTCACAGTTAGTGGAACATTCACACTAATAGAAAAGAAGAGGTGCAGGAACCTATAAAATGGGGAAAAGTAAACAGAAATAAGCAATATCACAGGAATTATATTTCAAATGTTGAATTCCATGCTGTTCTTTCTTGCCGGTTTTCCTCCCTAAACACTCTATATTATTGAGCTTATCTAGAAAAACCAAGCTATTTAGCTTGGGCAGAGGTTTGTTGGGTTTTGCCTTTCTTTGTCTTTTTACTCTCTCTTAGTCCTCTACCTTCTTTTATACAAATTGGTTAATTTAATCTTTCTAACTGCTGCACTGGTTTGTTCAGTATCACTAGTGTCGGCATGATACATATGGAAGGCACATCAGCTGAAGGAAACTAATATCCCGATCAACTTACTATTGCTGCAGATAGTGAGAAACCAGCTGGCATGAGTGAATTGATTTCTGCATCAGTCTCCTTGCACAGGCAATCAATTCAGCATTGAGAAATGAGATCTGAGTCCTCATCACTTTTTGGTGGTAGAAGGCTCCCTGTATCGGAGTCTCATTCTTCTGAATTCACTGATGCACTCTGCTATCACGTAGCTATGAGGGCTGCGGCACTTCATACAGTGTTACCGAACACAAAGCCTATAAGGGGCAACAGCAAGCTTCAGTGTGTTTTGGATCAGGTCCTTGGGCTAATGCTGCAACCACAGTGGTCATCATATTATGAAAGGTATTTGAGCCCCAGAGTATTAGGAAGGATCTCTCATGTCTTGTTGCTAACAGCGTGAGGTACATCCTTGTAACAAAGCAGGACCACCTCTATTTGTAGTTTTTTAGTATACCTAAAACTGGTATAAAACTGGTTTTCTAGTTTCTGAATGATATGCATGCTGATGGCACATAGTTTCAGCAGACATCATTATTGCATCCACATGGGGAAAAACCCACGGTGCTTTCCTTCTGCTGCCTCATTTTTTTTTGGAGAAGGAACTGTAGTGCAGCAAAGTGGGTATGCTCTGTAATAAAAATGTTCAGGGCGCTATACTGTATAACTTAGGTAATGGCTTAAACAGTCAAGTTAAAGAGAAAATAATTAGAAGGCTAATTTGGATTCACCCTTCCCTATTACCACTTAAAATAAGTTGACTGTAGAGTTCTGTCCCTGCTTCATTTAGCTTGACTGTTGCAATGACCTAAGTCCGTGTGTGTCAGACTGTTCTTGTTTGAGTATGAAGCAGGGTTTTTGTGCTGCTGGATCAGAGCATGGAGCACTTACGGCTTTTCCAATACCATAGAACCAGGAGTAAATAAGCTGACATGGGCTTACACGAGGGAACAGACCTGCTCTGCTTTGGTCCCAAAGGTGTCCTTGGTTTTGTTTGCATTACACAGTCTAATATTTGTATATGGTATCACTGAGGCTAACAAAAGGTTGTCATTGGGCAGCGTTTATGTCAGAAATTGTGACATTTACTTGTTGATGGGACAGTATAATGGCAGCATGTCATGGTGCAAATGTCCCGATTTTGTGATGTGACAAATTGTCCTGAAGGATAGACTTTTTGAGAGGCCTTAATGGATGTTAGAAAAATGAATAGGTTTAGACTGATTTTATTTGTGTCATAGTTAGGAACAATCAGAAGTTTAGAAAGCAAAGCTTGCAGCAATTTGTATCACTTTTCATTCTTGAAGGGTCTTTGCTAATGTCACAAACTTTAATCATTATATACATGATGATTCTTTAGCAGGCAAATTTGTTGACTCATCATGCTTCAAGGCTGCTCAGGAGATGACAATTCATCAGTAGCTACTGTTTCATTGGGCCATTCTCCATTTGTAGCAGACTGGATTTTCCTATTTTAGCCACAAAATAGAAGGAGAATTTGGAAAGTTTCCAGTCTGTCAGAGCTTACGTGCAATAGGAAGTAAGATAATTTGGTTTGTATTTGTTCTGTCCTTCATTCAAACCTTGTTAGAGGCAATTGTAAAGCATACTGAGCAGTGCTGCTTACACCTTATCTATGAGGCAAATTCGGCTGGAATGGTTGAGCTTTGTTAATGCAACAACCCAACCAGGAGAATATTTGGTATTGCAGTGTATTCCTGGGCAGATCCCTGTGTATGCCTGAGACATACCGTAAGAAATTGAAGGAAAGGATGCTTAGTAGTTTACAGAAGACATTTAAATAAAATTAAGACATGTAACTTGCACTGTAATTGGAGCCTCTGAGAATGTGGATTGGGTTTCTGAAATATGAAGGGAATATTCTGTTGAGAACTGAAGGCTGCAGCTTTACCTGTGGAAACAATGGATTTCTGCTTCTGTAGACATAGATTGAATGGAAAATTTATTTGACCCAAAATAGCCAAAGGGATATTCCATACCATAGAATGTCATCCTCAGTATATAAACTGGGGGGAATTGGCTGGAAGGGGCCAATTGCTGCTCAGGGATGGGATGGACATCAGTCAGTGTGTGGTGAGCAATTGTGTTGCTCATCACTGCTGTTTATTGGGGGTAGGGTTTATCCCTTTACCTCTTTCCATAATAATAATAACTACTATTCATAGAATCATAGTATAGTTAGGGATGGAAAGGACCTTAAGATATCTAGTTCCAGCCCCCCTGTTGTTATTATTCTATTTTAATTTTATTTCAATTATTAAACTGTTCTTATCTCAACCCATAGGTTTTTACATTTTTCCAGTTTTCCTCCTCATCCCGCTTCAGAGGGGTGGTGAATGAGCAGCTGAGTGGTACTTGGTTGCTATCTGGGGTTAAACCACAACACCAAGCAGAGAAGTATTAAATCATAGATGTGCTCTTCAGGTGAGGTTTCTGGATTTAATGATGAAATTTGGTCTTAGACAGGCTTAGTCATACTTCAGGGTGGCCGTGGCATGCAGGCTTATTCTGACAAATGTGAGTCAGAAAGCAATGTGTAATAGCACTAGTGGGCAGTCCTCTCTTCCTGAAGAGCTGTGTGCTCCTAAGCTGCACTTCAGTTTAGTGATTTTGGATGGAACTGCTTGCCACTGGACTTGGAAGAAGGTCTGATGAAATCTATGCTTTCTGTGTCTGTATGTTCTCAGCTTTGTGTTTACACAGAAATGCAGTTTTGTGTATGTGAAAGCATATATGCAGCTGGTTTCAGGCACTTACTCTGCCTGTAGAATTTGTAGATTAACGGTGGAAGCTTGAGTTGCTGTTCTTTGAAAACACAGATAGATATAAATAAAACATAGTGTGTTCTCTCAGAATATTTTCTAAGTGAGGCCAGGATGGGCAGTCCTGGACAATTCATCCCCAGGAGCCAGGGGAAGCCAGTCCACTCAGATCAGCTTTAACTATGGCACTGTTGTAGAGAAGTGTGCTCATCCACACTCTTCTCACTGTATTTGGCCAATATTGAGCTCTGTGATTACACCAGGCTGTAATGCTTTTAAGGAAGAGAAAATAGATAAAGAAAACCCATAGTGTTTGGTGGAAATGAAGAGTATTGGACAAACTTTGCACAGGTTTCTCATCAAGATATTTTGACATGAGATACTTTTTTAAAACCATTTGGTCTGGAACTGATCCAAAGCAAGTGTTTCTCCTGAGAATATTCCTAAAGCAGAAACTGGGTAAGCCTCCGTTTCCATAGTTTCTGTGTCAGTTCAGACTTAAGGTGAGTTGTGATTTGTCTCTAGAGAACAGTAAGCAGTTGCAACGTGACATGGTTCCTGCAGAAATGGGACGTGAGGTGGCTCCTGTTGTTTTTGCATCTCTTGGGCTTAAGAAGAACCACTTTTGGTTTGCAGGCCTGCCAGAGGCTTTCTGTTCAACTTTGAGCAGGTAACTTTAATCTTTCTGTGTCTAAATGTCACATCCGGAAGTCTTGTTCCGCCTCTTTGGTTATAAGGGCAACATCAAAGATCATGAAGTGTTTGGATACTTTGAAAATTTGTGTGATCGTGTTACCATAGGTAAACAGAAGGGGAAAGAGAGGCAAGCTACACAGGAAAGTTATTTTTCTGATGTTAGTCTGATATAAGAGAATCTCATTTTACAGTCCCTTGTTCAGAGCTTTCATGTGGCTTTTCATCCTACATGATACTGCTCTTTAAAGGGTGTCCTGTAAAAACAGTAGAGCGTGATGACTTTTTCATTTACATATATTGATACTTGCATTAGTGACATATACTTCTTAGCAAGCCACTTTTTATTTTGATACATGTTATTTTCTTTCATAATAACATCTAATTAGAAAATCACTGGGAATTTTCACCTTCCTTAAAAAATGTTTGGGATTTTAAAGGTTCATTTTCTCAACCATATATTTTTTAAATTGTAATTTGATAAGAGTTATAAATTTCTTAGAATCATTGCATGCATAATAATTTGAAATGTGTCTGGCATTAGTTCTGTAAAAACAATCTGAATGTTCTCTGATCTGGATCTACAGAGCCATAAAATATATATGGCACTGTATTAAGTTTTATAATGCTCATTACTTCAATGTTGTACCTGTTGAGTAGAGAATCACCGAAGCAGACGAAGAGTATTGCTCTTTGAGCAGCAGAAATATCGGGAGTGCTTTTAGATGGCCCCTTCTAGATAGGAGTTTCACTGCAGGGTTCAGAAAAGAAATAATTAGTATTTAAACTGTTTGTGAAGGAGTATAACTGTTCCTTCAGAGCACAAGAATTACAGATCAGTGGAGTGCTGCAGAATTTTCCTTTGGGCTAAAAGAATTGCCATATGAGGTCTACAGGATATAATAAGAGATATCCATGGTCTAGCAAAGTGAGTTTAAAACTTGATATAGTAGGAAGCTGTTTCACATGACTGTCATTGCAATTTGGGGCAACACTATTTGTTGCTGTTACAGTTGTTAGAGCTGTGTTAGCAACATAATCTGTGTGTCTGTAAAATTAAGGGTGCCTTCATATTTAGTTACTTTCAGGGTCAACTGTTAAGCTACTTAAACAACAGATGTACCCTACCTGTGTTGTAATTCACTGTAATTGGTACTCTGGAAGGCTGGGGATCTCCATCTGTGTTGTACAACATCAACCAGCAATGAGCTCCAAAAGGTTAAATATTTAGGTAGTGCTAGCTAACCTGCTTATAGTTATAGGCCTAATAAACCCCAATGTTTGTCTTGATATCTTCCTATTTTTGAAAGGTATTTTTATTTATGATCTGTAGAAAATGTGTTTACTTAGCGGGCAGTGCATTAGCATGGTCATAATGTGTTTAGTATCAAAGGATAACCTGCTTTGAAATGTACTGCAGAATGGTAGAAGTGCCACTATCCACTTGGGAGGGTCTAGGTGAAAGTCATGTTAATGTTTTAAATTTAGAATATGCCATCATAGTGTTCCACTTGATCACTGAAGTCCCAGTTGTTTGGTCTCAGTAGATATGTACAGGATATGAAACAGAAGAAAACATGAATGTTTGTGGTGGATGTATAATCACCAGATCAGCTTTGGATGTAAACAATTTCTGAGTGTAAGAAGTCATATGCATGCCCCATTTATGTGAGCAACCCAGGTCCACCTGTCTGTTGTATGGGGCCAGATGATTTGTAATATACTGATTTCATATACTCCCAGGTTATAACCTTCTTAAAACAAGCTCTCCAAACACAAGGTTGTCTTGAAATTGGCTCATTTCACTGTACTGCAGCTCTGCAACCATTGCACTGACACTGCTGAAAGGGCATTGGACACAGGCAAGGGCTGAGAACAAGTGGCCAGAGCAGTAGGGAAACAGAAACTTTGGGAACATATTGAAGGAATCAGTGTATTATGACACAGATTCCTTAACATGTACTTTCCTACCTGTTTCTCTGGGTAGCAGGGCTGTCTTAAGCAGCCACAGTGTATTTTCAGGCCCATACAAATCCTCTCAGGTGGTGTCAGTGCAGTTGTTTGTGAACTGAACTGGAGAATCGATTGTGATAAAAAGAACCTGGACAGCTGCATTAGACTGTTTTCTTTAATGTCTGATTTAAATCTCCCTTGCTTCAGTTTACTTCTTTCCCTACCCACTAGGGACATGGGGAAAAGTTTATTCTCTGTCTCTTTTCATCAAGCTTTAATATATCTGAAAAAGTTTATTATGCTTCTCCAATGTCTTGTGTTCTTTAGATTTAAAAACCTCAGCTTCATCATCTTTTGTTGTTCACTTGGTGCTGCTTTTCTAGACCTCTCATCATTTTCACTGCATTATTCCAGGCTCTCTCCAATTACTCCACATCAGTCCTGTGATGCTGTGGCATGAACACAACTGAGATCTGCAGGCTGGAATAGAAGTTTCCTTCCTGAGACTCACAGTCTGCATGTCTTGCAGCCTCTTTATCCATTACCTTAGGGTGCCATACTGCTATGAAAAAGGGAGACATTACTGTCTTGTGATTCATTAGCACTCCCAGCTCTTCTTTTGCTGAGTGTACTTTGCACTTGCCTCTTCTGATTAGGTGCACTTCAGTATTTATGCTCATTGACTGCCATCGTTCTTGCTGAATGACACTCAGCCATTTCTGGTCATTTTTCCAATTTGTGAAGATCAGTTTGAGCTCTCATCCTGTACCTCAGCCTGTGTGTTTCAGCTTGGTGTTGTCTTTGGATTTAATAAGCATGACCACTTCACACAGATATTAACTAATACCAAACTAAGGGTGTTTTCCCTTGCAAACCCACTTGATAGAGTGGGTATCTGTTGCCTCTTTGCTATCCCTAGGGCCTGTTACTCTGCTACATGAGGGAATTAGGTAATTTTCATAGTATCTGCTTTTGGGAATTTCAAATTGGACCTCACTCATTGCTTGCACACAGTTTATTTAGTGATAGCTTCTGGAATTTTTCTGGGAATTGATGCTACTCTGACTTCTTTGTGCTTTCCAGACTCCTCCTACACCTTCTCCTTTTTCTATAAAAGTATGCCCAATGTCTCCTTTTCTGGTCATAGGGAATGCAGCCCAATTTCCATGAGTTCTTTAAGGAGTGAAATAATCTCAAAAGTTGTGGCAGTGTTTGAGAATCTGAGGATGGTATTCATCTCCACCTTATCTATGGGTATGCTTCTGTTGCCTTGCTCTTTGTCAGAATACCACCTGAATTCTTCTTTCACCTTTCTCCATCTCTAGGCACCTGTTTCTTTGCAATGCATTTCATGCTGCCATCACAGCTCTTTGTGCAACCTTGTGCAAAGCAGCTGAGTGGACTGGTTTGGGTATGAGTAGCCCTGTAGTAACTCTCCACAATGTCTTTCCTTTTCACGTGTTGCATGACATCCTCCCACCTCATCCTTTAACACTCACTCCCATGCTGGGAGAATCACACATGGAGAAGTTTGTATCCAGAAGCAACTAACAGGAAATTTTGGGAGACGCTGCATTCCATTTCCAATATATGTCTTCTGGGTAGCTTTGTTCACTGTCTTGATAAATCCCAGGAGTTGAATTCTTTTTTCTACCTGATTAAAGTAATGTACAGAATCAGTGAAAAAAATATGAATTTCTCTATTTCTGTGGCTTTTATTTCACAAGACAAACTCTGCTTTGAATTAATGCATCTGCATAGTGCTGTTAGGTTTTGCATGCCATTGCTTGGATGTTCTTCCACACTGGCATATGGGCACACAGCATATTTCCTCCCACGCTGCTTCCCACCTCTGCTTCACTGCACTTTTACTGCTGGGCAGTCTCCTGGTCTTCCATTATTTGCCTTTTTTCTTTATATCTTCTCTTTATTCCCCTGACACTCTCCCTCTGCATCCTTAATTCTTCAACCTGCATGGTTGCCTTTCTGGATTATAAACATTCATAGGTAAATTTTGTGTGAGCAAAATACACAGCTGGTAGAAACAAGTTCGTTCAAATACAGAAGGATCAGAAGCGCTATGTGCATGTATACAGACTTAGTTACGTCTCACTTGAAACACTTTGCAGGTTAACGTCATCTATTTTGGCCCCAGAAAATCATTGAAATGTTTACAGATAATGACCTCCATTGCCTTGGTTGTATGTTTACTTTTCCTTATCGGTTTGCCCATGTGGCCAATATGAAATCTATGTTTCTGGAACAGTACCGTCAATGTTCCTTAGTGTGATTCTAATTTTGATCTTGGAATAGGACATATAAGTGCTATGGCAAAGCAGGTAATAATATTCATCAGGTGGTAATGCATTAAATATAGGAGTTCACAGGCAGGCTTCTCACTTCTATTATTTTTACTGCACAGCTTTTAAGTGTCTCCGTGTCTTCCTAGGCAGGTATCTGGAATTTATTGAGAGGAGTAAATTCCTTCTGGGTGTTTACAGGAAGAAGTGACAAGTGTAATTTGATGGCATTGACAATTACACGATTCCCTTCCTGCTGGTGAATCCAAAACAACTTCTGAGAGCAATGTGAAATTAAGTTACGACCAAGCACAGCCACTGTGAGTTACAGTGAAACCAAGAGTTTGGTTAAGCCCTCAGAGCTGCAGAAATTCTTACAGGGACATTCAGACAACAGGAGGAAAATAGCAGAATATTAATGAACTTTATGTCTACAAGAATTGAAGTGATTTTTCAGATAAATAAATGCACATAGCTGGCTGAACAGAGCAAGGAAGAAACTTTGCTGGTGCTCATACTAAAGCATAGCTACAGACAGTGTGATGAAGCTGTTGAGGAAAGCTTTTGGAGAGTAACCAGGGGCACGGGAGATACTAGTGAGCAAAGTGCGTCTGCTGTGCACACAGGAATACTGTGGTAATTACACACAACATTAGATAACTGCTTCTTGTGTAGTTCATGTTGATGATTAGGTGGTTATGGCTCTAGTGTAGTAGCAAAATGCATGGTTTACATTGCAAGTTGAGTAGGTTTCACAGGCACGTAATGGTATCTATGAAGGTCGAAGACTGAAAATGGGCAGGGCTTGCCCCTAAGCCTGATGAAACTGAAATGCTGAAGATTTGTAACTGTCTATTTCTACAGATGTCAGTGAAGCTTTATCAGCAGTTGTGTACAATGTGCTGGGGAACCTGTGTTGTCAAGAAACACTGAGAGCTGTAATATGAGAATTACCACTGGTGGGATCCAGAAACTTCACTGAGGGCGGTACAAAGACAGTGCCCTTTAGGAGAGTGCAGAAGGAAGGCTTAGTATGCCAGAAAAGAGAGGTCTTGTGTCTTTAGAAGATCTGAAATACTTGGTGATATGTGGTTTTAGTGCATATTAAAGAAGGCTCATAAGTTGACCTTGTTCTGTTTCTTAATACAGTCAGTAGGCTTTTGGACCTCATGGTGCTCTTGCTGTAGGAAGAAACAAAGGTGAAGTTTCTAGACATCTATTGAAGGCTCTGAAAACAATTTGGGAGAATGCTGGGCGGAAAAGAACAGAGGAGATACTGTGCCAGTGGGAGCTGCCATTGTGATTTTAAGTCTGCCACCTCTCTGAGTTGAGCTCTGAGGCAGTGTGAAGCATACTGAAAGTGTGAGTATACTTAGGGATGTGGGAGTTCTGTGATGGGGAGAAGGGATGCTGTGTTATAGCCATCAGGCTCGGTTTTTCTCTTTGGCTTTACTAGCTCCAGATTTGATTTTTGAACAAGTCCTGTAACCAGCCTCTTCCTTCACCTGGATAATCTACCTTACATTTTCTTTTTGATTCTTTTTGTCTATTCAGATTAAACTTCAAGGAAAAGGAAGTTCCTTACCATGCATTTCTGCAGCACAGAAGGAAAAGGAATCCCAGTTTGGGCAGGATTTTGAAGTTCTACAATGTGGAGAGAGGATTTAACCAAAAGCAGAATTGATGCAAATTATTTTGCCTGCTGAGCTGTAGCAGATCTTTAGGAAAAGCTTACAGAGAGAACATCGGCTCCACTTGTCTAATAATCTATGCTGCAGTAGTCTGTGTTCCCACATATGTTCAGCTTCAGGCTAGATAATGAGTGTTGCCAGTGGTTATCACTTTCTGTGTAATAACTCATATCTGTCCTGGACTAGAGGATGCTAAATTTTTGTTCCCTGTAAGGGTTTCTGTGCATCCTCATGCCACTGTATATACACTACTTAAACAATCTCTCTCTGGACTTCCTCACTCTTGCTTTTCTGTGCCAGTGAGTATCTTTCAGGGGTTTTGAGAGAGTGAGGAGGTGATACACTTCACTGGGGAATGAGGACTGTTAAGAGGAGGTCATGCTACAGTGTATCTTTAACTGTGGCAGACTGGACTTCCTGTCACCTACAGAGCATATTTTAAACCTCCAGGGTGGGAAAAATGCCTGTGCCTTTGCTTCCTGAGTTAGACATGTCACACAGGGCAATGCAGCATATAGAGCTTGACACGAGGGTTTTGCCATTGGTCCATATCTGCATGCAGCAGATCAGCCTGTGGAGTTGCAGAGAGCTTGTTTGAAGATGGTGCTCTCTGTGCCTGCGCAGCAGCAGTGGCTTGGAGTATGGGCGCAGGCATGGCTCCACAGTCCCAGTTTTCTTGGGAGAAATGGTTAATATCACAGCATCCAGTTGTGACTTATGAAGGAGTAGAGAGAACAGCAGGAGGCTGTTATTATAATTTTTAATTGTAAATATACCTTCTGTTTGTTCTGAATCTGAGTCAACAAGGAACAAGCAGCGAGGAATGATCAGAAGTTATGAGGAAGATGTACAGTGTAACTGGATCCCAAAATGTTTACAAGATCACACTTTGATTTTTAAACAATTGCTTAAGCAGATAGTTTATTGATAGAATGACATTTCTTGAGTTTGAAAGTGATTTACGATTTATACAGTAATTGAAATGGCAGTTACTTTATCACACTTAAGTTTATTGATTCCATTAGTACCTTGACCTCCTTTCTGCTGAACCACCAATTTGAATGGTTGTGCTGTGTGGGATAAATTAAAAGGAAAAGATGCCATTTTCTTAACTACGCAGGAACCAATTTTCCACAATAAATAAAGAAATGAAAGCAAACAAATCAGTGGAACATGAAAAATCACAGGAGAAATGATGTTTTGAATCTCCTAAGATTTAATGGATTTTTCAGAGTAACTTTGTGTTTATCAAAGGGTGCCTTTTCTGCAGGTCAGTGATGGATGCTGAGTTTGCTCATGCTGTTAAAGTAGCCAGCATCCATATTCCAGCAGTTTGAATAAGCAGAAATCCAGAAGAATATGAAAACTGTCATATGAATGGGAGAACAAGGCCAGCTGGAAAGTGATTTCTGTATGATTCTACTTCGTATGGTCTACATATTCCATAACAGTTTCCGTGCTTTTATTTCCCCCTCTAAAGATCACTCATACTTGGGTGATGCTACAAGCTGCAAAATGAAAACGTGGAGCATTGGTATGTACTGAGAGCAGAAAGGCAGAAATCACAGAAAGACAGGAATCTCTTTTTGCTTATGTTCTTCTGGGGCAGCAGCTCCCTCCTCTTCTAGCATCTTTAGAGCAATCTACCTTCTGCAGTCTTGCTTAGTCTTATCTCACCTTGTGGAAGATAGTGGCTTTCTGCATGAAACAGTGTCTGCAAGAAGGGAGCTGCTGCCTTGTCAGGAGCAAGTGATCCTCCATCTCTGTCTGCCTTCCTTGTGAGCTCCTGGCATCATTCAGCTTGCAGCACTTCTCCTGGGTGTGTGGTATGAAAGCTAGTGGCCCGCCATGGCACTGAGCACTCATCGAGTCCAAGCAGGGCACTAAGGAGTGAATGTTTTGGCTTTTGCTGTGTGCCTTAGATTGGATAGGTTTTCTGCTTTTTTCTCCTTAATCACTGATGAAAGTCAGCCAGACTGAAAGGACATGTTTTGCTCTTTGTAGCTGGGAAACAGAACAAAACAAAGTAAGGATTTGGCCCTTGGGATAATTGAAATGAGAATAACCCACCATTCTGTGCCTGGTGGAAGGATAGTTAATATTTTTACCATCGATAGTATATGCTGGGCTAACGGATGTAAAGCTTTAACAGCACCTGTAGGATATTCTGATCATTTAATCATGCAATTCTGAAAAATAAAGGTCTTTGATTACAACCAAGGCTCCATATAATGTTATCAAGCTAATATTCAAGGTCTCTTAGTAGTACTTGGGGTACTGGTAGAAGAGGTGTTTAGCAAAGTCATCGTAGGAGCACCATATTTTTAACAGCCTGATTTGTGCCTGGATTACCACAAAGTGAGTTTTGACATGGTTCCAGGAGCACCTTTTCATGGGATTTGGCCCAGGCATGCTGTGCTTTCACTGGAGTCAGCCTGGAAAAGCTGAATGGGAGAAAGAAATTGGGAACTGTCATGCTCTCTCCAAAAGGTTTTTAAAGCAGATTTGTTTTCATCCTATTGCAAGATGGAAACTTTTGGATGCAGAGCCTGATTTAGAGACCAAAGGGACCGCAGAGTCTCGCATTTATTAGATTGTGATGTGAGTTGGGCCATATGGCACAGAAGCAGAACAGGGGTATTGTGAAGGGTTTTCTGCAGGGATCCAACTCTCTTGCTGTGACTACAGTAGAGTTATTACCATTTTATGGTGCAGACATGCTCAGATGCTGTACTGAGAAGTTGCAGTATAGTAATCTGAACTGGCCTGAGTTAATTTATTCTGTATGACAACAACCTCTCTGGCCCTATTATGAGGTTGGCCTCTTGTCATCTTTTTTCATTGTGGTACTCTAAATTTGGACCATCTGTATGGAGTTGTATTAGTGTTGTTGCTCAGAAGTTTACAAGCTTTCTAACAGCCAAGTGGAAAGGGCATTTCTCATTATTGTACCGATGGCTGAGACATTAAATGCTTGTCGTTGTGTTCACAAATGGGCGTACAGATTTTTGGCAAAGCCAAGGAGTCAGATTCACTCATGCAGATTAAGGTCTTACAGTATGTCCAAGGGGGTTGTATAAAGCCAGGTGGAACCACTGGGTCTTCCATGCAAAACAGGGAGTAGGTTTTAGATAAATGATAGAATTGGCATAATATTTTATCAGCCTTTTTTTCCCCCATCAGTTTGATTAAAGAAGAAAACAGGATCTAATTTAATTTCCTTTCCTCCTCCCTGTAAAAATCTGTTTCCCTGGCAAATTGGAGTGATGAGGATTTCTGAAAATTTTATCAAGCAAATACTTTCCATCTGACAAGGCTGAAACTCCAAAGTTGCCAGGAAACCAGAAAGCTAGTGTGACGTTAATTAGAGGAGATGGTCTGGCTCTTGCTTTTGCCATCTAACTCCATTTTTCTATCCTTGCATCATTTCACAGAGAAAGCCCAATAACTATTTTAGGTTCAGTAGCCAGCTGATTGTCTTGTATTTTATATTGCATAACATGAATAAAAAAAGAGTTTATTTGCTGAAGTATCATGAAGTATTTGGCTGTGCTAGCAATGAAAACACAGTAAACTTTTTAGATTTGATGTGCTCTGAGCTTAAATGAGAAAAGGGGGAATAGTGACCAAAAGAGTGGAGGAGACCATAAAACTGGAAGAAATACCTTCCACAAGCTCACTGTTATTATTTTATTAGAATGATGATTAGGAACCAGTGTGAATACTCTGAATACAGAAAAGGTTATTCTTCCCACCTCCTGATTTAAGGAGATGCATAAGGATTTAATTAAATATGCCTGTAATTTACTGTATAGTGTGCATTCAGCATACTTGCTCTTTGACAAGTATCCAGCTCCATTCAGTGCCAGCTAATTCCTAATCAAGTAATAGATGAGGCTGGAAGGAGGCTGCTCAGCATCCTCTGGTTGAGCTTTTGACAGGATGATACAGGAGCATAGATGCTGGGAGGGTGGAGCATGCTTCAATTGCTTGTTGTGTGCATTATTCCTTTTTCCTTACAGGATCACTGGTTAAATGCATAATTGGTTAAGAGCATAAATGATGATAAAGCAGTGGATTTAGTGTCAGTAGATGTGGTGCTGATACCTGTCTGAAATGAAGTGATCCACTATTTCCCTGGCTCAGGACTGTAGGACAGACTTTTTAGAAGTGGTGGTTTTGGATTCATCCATGTCATCTTTGTTGCTAGACTGAATATTAGTTACTTTTTCAGTCATTTAGCAGTCATTGTGGTGACCTCCCACCTTTGTGGGGCTTGTAAACACCTACCGTCAAAAAAACCCCAAAAAACAAATCAAGTTGAATTTAAGCTGAAGCTTCTTTAGCCTTGGGATCACAGGGAGTGATTATATTCATTGATCCACAGTGTGGATCTATTAGGACTGCATCTTCTAAAAGGAGAATTAAACCATGTATTAGAGAAGAGTTTAACCATTCTGTGGAAAAAAATCGGAGCAGTCTAAGTTTAGAATGTGCCATAAAGTGTATAACTTTTTTCCTGAAGTATATATATATATATATATATAAAAATATGGAATTTCTTGAGAATTTTGTTTAGAAGCTTGACTTAAATGCAATCCTTTAAGTCATAATAATAGTGATCCTTTGTGTTTGATGATGGTTGTCAGTTTTAGATCAGTAGAAGCCAGATAAAGTGACTGGTCTCTGGGATCTTGAGCTGCTTTTGCTTTGAATCTGTAAAATGGGAATAATGATGGTTCCTAATGTTTGTATAGTTATCCTAACATTTAATACTTTAACATCCAGTTGCTGGTGATGGGAGGCGTACAAGTAAGTGGTGGGAGCATTGGTGTTGTTTATGGTTGAATATATACTATATCCAATTGGATTCCATGTAATGCATAGTGATATTTTTGAGGTTTTCTATGGATTACACTGAGATGAGGCCAGAATTAGAATCTGAAGTTCTTGTTCTTCTTCAAGACTCAAGTTAACATGACTCTTCTTTTGGAACCTGAGACATTGTTCTTGCCAAGCACATTCCAAGTTAAAACAAAAGTGCAGTGTTTTCCATTGTCTCCCAGTAGGCATTGGACATGCATTGGATATATGCCTATGCCTTGGTTATGTTATAACATTCATGTAAGGGCAATAGCTCTGGTTTGTGTTAGAGAGCTGAGTCCTGCAGTGTGCCGGACACTCCTGCCAGTTCTCAGTGCCCTTGCCATGGCTCAGAGTGTTCAACATGCCCCTTAGGATTATGTAACTAAGCTGAAATACATTGCAGTGCTCAATATTTATATTTTCATTATACTGGTTTTTCTTTCCCTCCCTCTTCTTTGTTAACTGTTCTGTTTGTCTGGCTTTGGGCTCTGAATGTTCTCATGTCCATAACTGATTCTAAGTAGTTAACGAAGTTTTCCACTACCTGTCTACTTTGTATTCCCTAATGAGAAGCCTTCTGTGTGGGAGTAGAAAACATCAATCTTTGAGGATCAGGTGGGCCAAGAAGACATTTTGCAGCCAAATTAATTTTTAATGGTGCATTGATTCAGTGTCTAGCAGTTTATGTGTGAGAGTGTGAGATGTTTTGTCCCAGCCCTAGTGCATTTCCCCTTAGCAGTCACTGTTTGTGCATCTTTTTTTTTTGTTGTTGTTTTAATTTAGGACCTTGAAATGCAGTGGTGCTGCTTCATGAAGTTTTATTTAGTAAGAGTGGACTGTGCTGGTGATCAGTGAACGCTGATGTTTCAGTGAAACTACATACATCCCTGTGTGCCGTCACGTGCATGATACTGCTCTTTCTTCTGCTGACATACCCTAACCGCAGGCAGTTTTAAGGATTTACCATACATAAATTAACTTTTATGTTTAGTGTGGAATAACGTAAAGCACTCTGTCCTGGAGCAGCAGGTTTGATGATGTGGAGTGCAGACTTGGGGATGCTGGTGCTGTTTCTTAGTTGGTCACCACAGTGTCTAAGCTTCCCAGGCAGGGAGCCGAACATCTTTGTTCTATGTGCTCTGTACACGTAATGTGGTTTCAGAAACACTTTACAAACTTGTGTGAATAAAATTAATCTTCTAAGATAATCTTCTACTTAAGTATTGAGCTGAACTTTGCTGTTCTTTTTCCTTCAGAAGCTGTATTCTGCTTTTCACCCTTACAAAGACAAAATTTCTCCTATGGAAATAAATTCAGATAGCAAAACAAAGAGTTTTTAAACTGATTAATTATAATAATATATTTACAGCTATTGTTGTAAATATGTAAGATTTTTGGATACCCATTTTGAGGTGGTTTCTTTTAAAGGATCATTCGAAAGTTCTGAGAACACAGTACTTTTGAACCTTAGCTCTAGGTAAGGTTGCCTAAAATGGAGATAGGTATGAGCCAGTTCACCAGTCACTTTTAAAAATATACTTCTGTCTGATGTTGAGGAACCTAATTTGATGTCCTTGTTCAGTAACGCCAATGCCTTTTGTTTTTCCTAGCTTCATTTAATCTCTCTGAGCAGGGGGCTAAAAGAGATACACCTCGTTGGGATTAAAGACTCTGAATACTTTGCAAATTAGAATACTAATATATTAATTTATTTATTATTGTGGCTGCTGGTGGAGACATACTTCACCTTGCTGTGTCTGGATCTCTCTAAAATGAGCACAGTGATATTATTTGGTATTAACCTATATTTTTCCTGTGGATAATGGAAATATGTGGATGAAGGTAGAAAATTCTGTTGAGCTCCCCCTTTGCAGGGTTTGTAGCATAAGAGTTCCCTCTGCCTCACTGCTGTCCTCTTAAGATGAAATTTTAAGCTGTTTCCCTCCCTTGTTTTGAAGCTTCATAGTAAAATATTCCTATTAACATCACATTTGTGTTCTGCATTATCTCTGGTGCTGCTGTGCAGCTGAGAGGTGCAGGCATTTCAAGCCAGAGTGAGTTTGTGACTTGTATTCATATTCAAATTTTGGTATCATCTATCTATGAAATTATTCATCAGATTCCAGTGTGAATGCTTTTAATGGTTTAATGTGTTCAGCTGATAACAAACTGCATGCTCAAACGTAATGTTGCTCTTTTTAGACTTGATTGGACTCTATCCTTGATTGTGATTTAATGGCTGTTCACAAGCTTGTTCACTCTTGCTGTTGCATATTAAGTACCAAAGAATCCAGCCAGGTCTGCCAAAGTCTTTCAAGGGACCATGGTTCCTTAAGAGAGATGAAAAGCCCTAAGTAGGCTACTGTTTTGATTCAGGACTTGGATTGTGTTTGACTGCTCTTGATCACCAAAGATTTTGTCCATAAATCCCTCTGGAAATTTTTAAGTGTGCAAAGACATGTTTCAGTGCTGGATTTTACTCTCCTAAAATGCTATCTAAACAATCAGACAAAATCATTTTTAAAGCAATTAGCACAAGCAATAGTAGTCAAAACAATTCCAAATATAATTTGTATTCACTTTCTCCATTTAATATCCTCAATGCCTGAGCTATTGTGCCAGGAAAAGCAGCATATGACTAGAATTCAGCTATTTCTCATCTGCTTTGTGCATCATCTCTAACATCTTGTATTTGTGGGTACTTGCATGGCCCCAGTTGCCATAATCTCTGCTTTTTAGCATATGTTATTTTTCACTGTGCCCTTGCAGTGCCCTTACAGAAGTACCAATAGACCTGACTTTCAAACAGAAAGATGCAGGGATTTCTATGATCTGAACTCCTATGCTAATGCCATTAGCGGTTGCTTTTCCCATAAGTATCTAGTCTTTGCTTAAACTAGGAGATGATTAATAAAAGTATGACAGTGACACACTAGTTAGGAGACTGTTTAAGCTTGGCTTGAAGTTACACCATAGTGAACAGCACAGGAAGGGATAAAATGTCTGAGCAATTATGTCTATCTGTTTTCTGGACAAAGGGTCAGATGAAAGAAGGTGCTCACGAGGCAGTGAGAATGTGGGCCCACAGAAGTATGTTAATGTCTTCTAGCGATGTCCTCCTCACCTTCCACTAATGTGTCTTTCATAAGCCCTAGTGAACTCGTGTTCTGTAAGAAAATATCTGTAAGCATAAATTAGCTTTTAAAGTGTAGGTTGAAGACACCTGACCCTCAGGTGATGTTGAGAGTTTTAAACAAGAGCTGATTTCCATAGCCTTCTTTAAGTGTTGCTTTTACAAAGAAAGAAATGGTCTAAGGATTTTCCAGTGCCTTTTTATACCAGCAAGTTTGTATTGACTTCCCTGGAATTATTTCTGGTTTACTCCTAGTATCTGAGGGGAGTTTAGTTGCCAGTTCTGATCCTTCCTTTCTCATGTCTGGGTGTGATTAATTTATCTGCCACAAGATTCTTGCAAGATGATGGTTTGATTTTAGTTGAGATACATGCTTATGTAGATCAGCCAGGTAGGGTACACTAAGGCACCTGAAACTGCACTAAGCACTTATTTTAATTCCAGTTGTAAGGCCTGAAACTCTACTGGCTCCATCTCTTAATGGTGTGAGCTACAGTTAGCTCACACCTGGTTGCACACCTGTGCCTGGTAAACATACCAAGCTCACTAGCCTTTAATTAAGCACATTTGGAGATTAAATGCAGAAATTTGTACATGAAGGAATGACTTTGCTGTAATAAGTAATGTGGTGAATCACAGTTACAAGGGAAAAGCCATAGAAAAGATGCAATTCTGACCCCTGGTGAGAAGGTGCAATTGACTTGTTTTGAATGCAGTCTTAGAAGGAGTCAGGTACTTGTACCCTGCTTTAAAGCACTTGCAAAAATTAAAGCCTCCAACATACTGTTCCCATCCAAGTGGCTCTTTTGTGCTTGTATTCAGCCCCATGCCTTCATCACTGCCTGCTAAAAGTCCTTCATTTTTCCATGGGGAAATAATCACCAGCTGAAGTGGATCAAGAATTACTTTACGTGGATCATACTCAGCAACAAGTTTAATTACAGCTGAAGTGGCAGATATTCCCCTCGTGACACATCCTCCCTTTATTGGCATCAGAAGAATCCTTTAGCAGTGGAGCAACTCCTGATTTCCAGGAGAGTGTTTTGCTTTGCTGTGCTCTGACCAGCTAACTCTTATGCTAGCCCAGCTGCCCCTTTCATCTTCCTTTCAGGAGAGAAACAATATATATCTTGTGATTTAATTCATACCCAGCACAAGGGCTGGTAGTTTAAAATCAGCAAAATATTCTGCAAGCTTAAGTTGCATGATAATATTTTATTAAAGCAGTGACTGGATTTTGTTCAGATATGAGGTAGGCACTTTTATTACTTATTAATCAAATTCCAGCTATATCAGGAACATGATTTAAGTCCTACTTAATAATCCTCTAAATGCAAATATTGGAACTCTTTAAAACAAGCTAAATATTTTTTCACTTGAGCTTGATGAAGCTGATTAAGAAATACCTGCAATAAGTTGTTTTAGTTCTAGTGTAGACTGTTTGTTTAATAAAATAAATTACCACCTTGGGGGAGTGTAGCGAGAAACACTGGAATAGGCTAAGGGTGAGATTTTCAGAAGCACTTTGCACTGGCTTAGCTGTGAATTTTACCCGTCACTTCAAACCCTTACCCTTCAAAGAGGAAGGTGTGAGAAAACACCCAGTGTCCATCTTGGATAAACGGTGCACAGAGAATGCAGAAGCATTTTTTTTTCTCTATGTTCTCTATAGAATCTTTGCTCAGCATTGCTATGAAATCCTCGATGTCTTGCTAAATTCAAAAGTCTTCTGTCAAAGGCAAGGACAGGTTAGACTAAGTGAGCTGAAAAACAGCTGTTCTACTCACTGGCAGTACTTTATTGTCTGTGTCTTGTTAGCTCTTTGTTGGATTTGGCTCAGTTCCTTGAGAAACAATCCCATCTCTTGAAGAAATAAACCTCATGTTACCACCTTAAAATAATATGAAAAGTACTTGATTCTTAGTATTACATTCCTCCCATCTTCTTCTCTCTTTAAGCTGTGTTGTTTGGCAGTTTTTATGTTGGCCCCTTTTGGTACTAAACCTGATACCTGCAGTATTTTTCATTGCCTCATCCCCTAAGAGCTAAAGCATATCACAGTGCTTGCCAGAAGCCATTTGAGTAAAACTTTACCAGTTTATGCAATATCTTTAATTAATATGCACATACTTATGTGGAATGGGTGGTGTTAAAGAGACTCTTTGGCCAAACTAAGCATCATGCCGTTGTTTTTCTTCACAGATCATTCCTCCTTCGCGTGCTGAATCTCGGTTGAATCCTGGCATAAGTCTGTGAGCCCTTCAGAGGGTGGGGGTTTGGGTAGTTTGCCAGGGGGCTGAGCCGCACCCCACCTTCTGGAGCCTGGGAAATAACAGGCCGTGCTAGGGAAACAATGTGGATCCAATTTGAAGTCCGAGAAGCAAGGATGTTCTGGGATGTATCAGAAATATATAGCTTTTAACCCCCTTTCTCATGCCTGGCTCTTGCTGATGCCCTCGAGAGCACGGAGATCAAACATGACACACAACATGCGCTACTTCAGCTGAGGATGGTGGTGCAGGGGCAGGGGGTTACTGCCTTAAATTTGAATTTTCCCTGGTTTTGTGATGGACAGGGTGTAACACTGTGCTGGTGCTGATTCACTCGTGCGTATTATGCATGCTGAGAGGGAATACACCGGGGCTTCCCAAATGCCCCACGTGGCTCTGGCCTCCCAGATTGCAGGGCATGGCTGGCAAGAAGCGGTATTTTGCAAGCTTATGTTCCAGCAGCTATTCACAGCCAGTAATTCTGCAGAGCAACCACACTGCAGATTTATTAGTTCTGGTTGTAGATAAAATGCAGTGTGAAAAATATCCTGAACAGTAACTGTGGGCTCTTTTCTGTTGGGTGCATCTCCTAGTGTCAGTTGTGCACCATAGGAGCATGGAGTGAGTAAACTACTTACTAGAGGAAGTAAACTTTCTCTGGAAGTTCTTTGCTGGAGAGACAGGGTTTAATTGCCTTTTGGAAGTGGATATATTCATTTGAAGACCCTGCTTATTAACTTTCCATGCATAAAGAAAGAGTTTTCCATGCATGGTCCTTTTCATGGATATCGAAGAGCTCTCTCCATATCTGTTTTGTCTAACTCCTAGTTCTGTGCTATAAACTCACAGATAACTGTGCATTTGTTCACTGAGAAGGCTTTGGTTAGGCACAGGCACTACAAGTGATGTTGTCTGGTTTCATGTCCAGTCCTTAACCTTGACTATCTTTGCAGCCTTAAATAAATCACTTCAGCCAACATTTTTTGAATGTTGATGTCTGAAGTTAAGCATCCAGGTTTGTAGTTAAGCAGGTATGTGGGACTGCTCTGATTCTTATAGACACTGACTCCCACGGTGCCTTTATGTGCTATATTGTGTGGGGGTTTGCAGCATTACTGAAAACTAAATGTGAATTTAGGAGCATAACAGAAGACAGCCAAGTTTGAGAATGTCAGCCTTGACCTACACAGGCTTAATTTTTCACTTTTGTGTTAAGCTAATCTATAAGGCTTACCTGGCTAAAGAGTACGACAGGAGGACTGATGGACAGTGAGCCTGCTGATTATGGAAGTGTTTTAAAAGCAGTTATTGTTACCGTACAAGGAGGGAGATTTCTTCAGACCCGTTGGCCATCATAGCACAGTTGTCATGTGCAGATGTAGCAATCTAATGCATTTCTGAATATCAACATTGTGCTGTTAAGCACAACCTGGTTTGATCGAGCCTTCACCAAAACAGATTAACTGCAATTTCTTAATGAGCAGCAAGATATAGCTTCTTGGAGACATGTGCAATATCATACTGATAAGGGCTTCTTTGTGTTAGCTTGGATTCATAAGCACGCTGGCTCCATGGGCTGGGGCAGAATGTTTTAGCATTTTATTAAAGAGAAGAAAAAACTTCCGCTGTTGTGGTGAAGTTTTGGGGTTACATTCCAATCTCAGTTTTGTCACATTTCTCTGCCATAGAGAACAGCAGAGCTTACAGCTACACTGGGGGATAACTTCCTTTTCATCACGTGGGGACCAAAGCATAAAGCTCTTCTTTTAAATTCCTCTGGTCCAAGCTTACAGTGGCAAGGACACATTAATCTTTCTTCATAAAACAAAGGGAGTGAGTTCCATGACATACTTTAAAGGTCTGTATTTGATTGTAATAAGTACATTTACAGCTTTCAGGTTGTTACAGGGTTAAGCTCCAGAGTGTGCGTACTAAAAAAGAAGTTCCCAGTGAATAGAATGCTGTTTGCAGGCAGAAGTTTCTTCAGTTCTAGTTTCCCTCTCCCTTCCGTTTTGTGCGTGCTGTGAAAACTCTGCCACTTTTGGGGACAGACCAAAGTCTGCTGCAACTTTGTGGAACGTGTATCAAAGCCTGCTCTTGTCTTGCTGAATTCAATGGGAATTTTGTCTTTAAATGTAGTGGCAGCCCTGCCAGATTCCTTCTGTTATAATTTATTCTTTAGGGAGTTTATGTCCAGAAGGAGTGACTGTCGCTTGCTTCTAGCAAGTTACACATGAGCTGACTGCTTACCACCCATGGAAGGTGGGGTTCTTTGCTGTAGAAGATTCCAGTTTAAACAGATAGACATAATTGCTCAGAAACAATTTTTCCCTTGGCTCCTGGTGAGACTGTCTGAAGTCGGGCTTGGTTTGGTTTGGTGTGCTTTGATACAGAGGTGTGACAGTGCTTTTACATAATTGGGTTAACACTGGAAGTGGTGTCTATTTTGATTAACATGCTGCAGGTTTTGTTTAACAGGTAGAGAACCAGTAGTCACAGAATCATTTTGACTGCTAGAAAAATGCTCTTCAAGCAAATGGGTTTATCAGATACTTGATCAATCTTTCAAAATCCAGCTGTTGAGCAGAACCGCCATGGGCAGTTGTGTTTTCTGTGGCTTTAAATAATGTATCAGAAAGGATGGTGACTTTAAAGAAATGCACTCTCTGTGGTGTTCTTTTTGCTTCAAAGCCATGAAGCTGCTTTGCTCCAGTTTGGATTCAAGCATCTTTTACAGCAAAGGGCTGTGTGCAGTACACAACTGCTGGAATTGTTTCTTTTTTTAACTAAGAGATTGGCAGCCACTTGGATGAGTCACAATCATGAGCCTAATTTTAGCTGGTATGTGTGTGTTGGGAGAATCTACCAGGGACAGTTGCATCTCAAGGGTTGAGAGAGGTGAAGTGAATTTAGTTTTGGGGCTTCTTAGAAATTGGCTTTTGTGGTTGAATTCTGTTTCTTTTCTTGTGGTTTTATACAGTTATATTATATGACCTTTCTGTTGGAATTCACCTAATTTCTTCACCTCCAAAGAGTTTGTCAGAAGGAGACAGTCTAGTGTGACAACATCAATACCTTGATTGATGCTTATTTGATGTGTTTGACTTGTGTTTGTATTTTGATCATAATGAAATCCAGAGTTTAAGCTGCCTGGTGTGTCTCAGTTCATTTATTAACTTATCCATACGCAGCCTCAGTAGGTTTCTTTTAGCTGACCTGGGAAATAGTATCCTGGAAGGTGTGGTAGTTTGCAGTTTGAGGGGAGTTCAGAACACACGGTCAGAACCCTCCTATCCTTCAGGCTGCATAATCTGGCTGTCAGCAATCATGCCACTGTTTGGTGGCTACTACTGTCTTTTTAACACAGTAAGGGTATTCTGTTGAATACTGCATTTTGCTCTGTTGGTCAACCTCCATCAAAGTAGCGCAACCTCTGGCAGGAACTGGTTCCTAATTCTGGCAGCCCGTTAGGAAAGCAATGTGAGCAGTGGTGCCTGCCTTTGAATGCTGTGTATGTGAGAAAGAAAAGGTGTGTGCTTTTTATGGCATCTTGCTGTTCTCTAATGGATTATTCCAATTTCCTGTGAGACAAAGGTGTCAGACTGGATTGTGCAAGGGAATGGAGGCCAAGTTGTCATTTACTGTCTGTGTTCAGAAAACAGTCATTAGTACTATCCAAGTCCCTCCTCTTTGTGTTCTGCTTAGCCTCTGTGCCTAGGTAGTAAACTACCATATGTTGTTTATAGAGAATGCAGAGGCAGTGTATCATTTTCCACTTAATCAGGATGTTCCTAATTGGGAAATTGCTCAGAGAACTAATAAAGCCAAATGTACTCAATAACAACTGTTTAAAAGACACAATGATTTTGCTTAGCAGGAACATTCTCAGGTAATTTACAGGTACCTGGGCCATGTCTCATTTTTAAACTGAATGTGGTCTTGTTTATCCTAGAAGGGTTCTTACTTTTGTCCGAGTTACAATGCAGGGAATGTTTGTACAAACAAATTCTCTCAATGTCTCATCCATATTGAAGCTCTGTCATTTGTGGACCACATAGACAGAGTCTCCTTCTAGTCATTGCTGTGGCTTGTGGGCAAGCCCTGCTTCTGCTCCAGACAGAGCCACTTCTTTCTTTATCCCAAGGAGTCTCAAGGCTGTGGTCTGGTGGTGGTGATGGTCACACATAAGCAAAGCTTATGCTGAGTGCAAACACCTTCTGGCCCTGGACACATGTTCCTGATTTGTGCTGCTTCTTGTGTTGTCCTGGCAAACTGTTTGTTCAGCTGTGCAGCAGCTAAATCTGGATACTGATCTGGCTGAATAATAACCCAGAGAAAGAGGGGAGGAGAGAAGACAAGAAGAGAGGTGTCTTATCCAAATAGTTTCTCTAGCCTGGTTCATGATGTGGCTGTACAAACAGCTGTACAAGCACAAAGAAGGGAGTGGTGGGAATAAATGGGTGAGGTTGGGGATAAGAGAGGCTATTAAAGCCAGTACTGCTGCCAAAACATTACTTGCCAAACTACTTCTCAGTTCCTCTGTTTTCTTGAACATTTCCTCTCATCTGCTCTGTCACAGTGAGCTCTGGAAGTTACCATGTGTTATGACATGACAGCTGGACTGGTTCAGAGAAAGACTGCATCTAGCCCAACATTCTGTCTCCAACAGTGGCCATAATAAGCAGACCCAGGGGGTAAGAAGGGGACAAACATATCTGATACTTCCATGAAAGTTCTGTCAGCCTCAAACAATGTTTAGCTCAGGGGATTTGTTGAACCTGACATAATTCATTTACACAGTAACTCTCAATGGATCTTTTAAGTGCTTGTCCAATTCAAGTACTCCCCTGAAGGCCACATAAAGTCATATTCATGACATCTTTTGCAAGGAGTCTTACAGTTTTCCTACTCAGGATAATCAAGAAGTCCATAGGCAAGGCAGACTCTAGTACTAACATGAATAGGCCTGAGATCACACTGGCCTGGAGGGTGACAGTTTTGGGAGCAGCCTGGGACTATCACACCGGTGCTCAACAAGTGTGCCCTCCAAATGAGGGTAGCTCCAGGTGCTAGAGCTCATCATGGTTTTCAGGCTGTGTCTAGGGATGTGCTAGGAAGTGTGTCTAGGATGTGCTGGCATGAACCAAATGTGCAGGTGCCCTCAGTAGCTTCCAGCACAGGCCAATGAGTTCCAATGCTCAGAGGTGTTCTCTGGTGCTCTTTAATTTAAAGAAGGAGGTGCAGCCATGATGCCACCAGTGAAACACATGTGGACTAGTGTCATTAGGCTATTCCTAGGTCAGCATTCTTAGCCTCTGAGGGTTTCAGAAGGAGGATGATTTCCTGGAAGAGATGATAATGCTTACTCAGTGTGCTTAAATGGATAGTTCCACTGAATCAGGTGAATCCGCTGAGACAAGGCTGTGTGGATTAGGGCTTATTTTAAATGTTCAGTGATGTGTTTGATGGAGATTATAATTGTTGATAGAACCAATGTACCCATTTACTGGGATGAGGGAAAACTCTCCATCTCTTTTCACATGATGTTCATCACGTTTCTCACAGTAATCCGTGCTTGGGCTTGCAAGGTAGTCCTGGTCAGTGCTGTCTGAGCCACCTGAGTTGCTTTGTCAAGGTGGAACACATGGGCAGAGAATAGAATTACCTAGTATTTATTTGCACATTAAAATCATATTATGAATAGGCTGTATGCTTCTTTTTCCTGCTCCCTTGGGATGTGATTCCCCCTTTGTAAGATACTGACAATTTATGTAAATTATCATGATTGCCAAAGTAATCAAGCCAAGGACAAAAGCAATCACAGGCACTCATCTAGCATCCAGCTTCCTAACTCCAGCCCCCACATTAGCTTCTACTTCATTAAAATATATATGACCCAATTCAAGAGCTAATTTGGATGAAACCATTAAGCTTCTATCGTCATCACTAGTAGAAGTCTGAGGTTCATTTTCACACACGAGTGAGCAGTTGCAGCTTTAAGATGCATGAAGGTGATTGCTGTGTGTGTGCATATGAAAGGGAGAGGGAGGTGGCAGGCAGTGGACATACTCTTACCATTTCTTTTACAGCATAATTTCATAAGGTCTTATTTGTTCTCCACCTGTGGAATGCTGGGCAGGAGATAAAAATAGATGGATGAGTTAAACATGAGAAAGGAATATCGAGGCTCTGAGAAGGGAGAGTGGCAAGATGTTCATTGGATCGCTATTTTAAATGCCTTAACTTGCAAAAGAAGCCCTCAACAGGCAGTTTGCAAAAAGATCTACACTTCAGAATCTCAAGACATGTTTTAATCCAGCAAATCCAAGTGATTTATCTCAGTAATTTCCCAGTCTTGGGAAGGACGCCATGACTAGATTGTGTCAGTAATCCCTACCGGCATGTGTGGCTGGCAGGGATTTCTTCCCTGGAGTCACTATCTGGCGTATGTCCGGCCTGATGGATGAGTCATTAGAATCTCAGTTTTGTTTGTGCATTTGATCAGAGATCATCAGGTAGCCGTCAGTGTGATTGACTAACTCCGTTCCAAGTGTCAGGCAAAAGGAGCCGAAGTGAAGTAACACAAGTGACAAGAATAAGCAACAACCTGTCTTTACAAATGAGTTGTTCTCTTGGCAGCTTGACAAATTGTACAGTGCAACTGAAAATTGTAGTTAATGTGTTACATTATTTCAAAGTATTCTGTTATGAATTGCTTACATTTAAATTCTGCCAGATAGAATGCTTAATGATACCAGTACAAATACAATAAAATTGACATAAAAACGCTGAGACAGTGCAAGTGTGCTGAGATTTATTTCCAAATAAACTTGCAAAGCCCTGCTTCAGCATTTTTAAAAATAATTTGACATTTTTGTTTTCTACAAAATAGAATGTAATAGGAGAGTTTTCGATATAAATGGACAAGAAGGAGAAAGGGTGGGATTGGGAACAATTTGTTTGCTCAGAGAAAACCTCCTCCAAACTTTGGCTCAGCAGATTTATTTGCGTGCCATACCAACTGATTGATCTGTCTGTCTTGAAACAGTAATGTTTTTCCCATCCTAAGAAAACCTGATTTCTTTTTTCTTTCGATGTGATCAAAATTACTTTGTTTTTGTGATATTAGCAACACATATTAGTAGCACATTTAAATAAGGAGTACCTCCATGAACTCCGGTTTTGTTGCACAATTATACACCAGGAATGTTGGAAGAATTTTCTTCCAATCTTTTGTTTTTCCTGGCTGGTTAATGCCTTGGGAGGGCTCAGAGCTTTTGTGATTGTCAGGGTTTATCCATGTTTTTAGAAATTACTCTTGTTCTATAAGAACATGTAAATCATGGTTTATTGAGCAGGGGCTGTGTTCATTTATTATGACCATATTTCAAGGTTTTATAACTTGTTTCTCACAGTCTGGCCAGTCAGTGTCTTGTACATGACTAGCTAAGGATATAGCTTGTAAGAAGCTTTACTTGAAAAATTAAAGTATTATTTTAAACAATTGCAGTTTTGCTGGTATATGTCCCTACGGGGATATCCTTGTTCTACAGTGATCTTCCCCCCGCCTCTTTCTTCCTAGACAGACAAATCAAATTTGTGACTAAATTGAAATATTACCCTCTGATTCCAGAGTGAGCGTCCCCACATGAAGAGCTATTTGCAAGCAATCAAGTGGCTGTATTTTGAAAACTTGCTGTGAAGGTGCTTTAAATGTCCTTGTTTTATTTTGCATTGCAAAAGACTAGGACTGTACGTTGTCAGTTACCATGCTTGACCGAGAGTGCTAAGTCAATCACATGCCATCATTAAAAATGTCCACTGTCCATTAAATTGCTAATATTCTATCTTGGGCTCAGGATGGATGTTTGCAGCAGGTTACAGTATCTAGGTGCTTTAGGTTTCCTGTCATGCTTGTTAGTCTGGCACAGTGTGAAGGCACACTGTTTCTCTTGGCAGGTTCCGACTGTAGTTTAAGCACCAGTTGTATGGCAGTACATCTCCTGTTTGTCGTCATCACTGCTCATGCTGCGGTGAAGTTTTGCCCAGGAGTCTCTGTGGGAATGGCAGCAGACAGCAGGAACAGATTTCCATAGCTATCACTGCTTTTACAAGAACTTGCAAACAATAAAGGTATTTTTTTGCACATGGCATTCTCCAAGTTTTAATCTCATCCCTCCTGATGATAACTGCATGGCTGTTGGTAAGAAGCATATATTGCTGTTATCATCATTATGTTGAGGCTTGGGGATAAGCTGCTTGTTATCTGTTCTGCTGAAAACAAGGCAGCATCTTCTTGGTGTCACTCTGTTGGGGCTGGTACTCTTCCTGCTGAAGTGAAGGCTCTCCCTCATGTTTTGGTTTGATTTAAGCACCATTTTCATCAAAGACCTGCGACTGTCCTAGTGTAGCTGATGTAACAAGTTTCTTTTTCAAAATGGGTTGGTACTGGAGTTCAGGTAGGGGCTAAGTGATTATGGCCTAACAGAGATGAGAAGGAGCAGAGACTATTTAAATAGAAGATTACCCTGAAGATATTTATCTGTTCTGCAGTAGATGAATTTGCAATGACATTTTAGTGCTTGTGGCAACTAGCACCATGGGAACCTTTTCTTTCAGATGCAGTCTTTGTATCTCAGCTATTAAAAGGCTGTGGTACTCACAGAAGCTAGTGTGTGTGTGTGCGTGCGCGCTGGAAGCAGTAGAGCTGTGCTCCCTTCAGCACACCCCACCACAGCTGCAGTGAGGCTAGTTGGGTCCTGCACAGCCAGTGGCTGCATTATCTGACATGGGACTACCTGCTCTGCAGGTGGGGATGTGATTTCAGAGAGGAGAGGAAGGGAAGGGAGAGGTCTCAAGTGACTCCCTCTCCTGTAACCTCAAGCCAGCTCATTCCTATACAGGGTCCTCCACTGATGAGAAGCTGGTTTTCTTTTGGAGGACATATACCCACTGGCTTCATTCCAGAAAGTGTTAGACATGACAGTACTTTTGAGATCTCTCATAGAGAGCTGTAGGTGGAATCTTTTGGCAAGAGTTTAAAAAGGAAAAAGACAATTGCACTAACTTCATTTCTCCTCCCCAATTTAAAAGAACTTGCATGTTGGCATTTTCTCTTCTAGTTTCAGTATGAAAACTAATTCAGAAGTGATGATGATAATGGCTGATGGCTTTACTTTTGTTATGCAGTGAGTGTTGTATTATCCCTTGGTTCTGTGACTTATGGTTAAAAATAAAACTGCTGACAGTCCTGGGAATGCAGGAGAGGCTTGGCTAACATACATATTGAAATAAAATATCAATAGATGAAAAAGTATTGCATTCTTTGTCAGTATTTTTCTTTCAGGCTAATTTTTCTGAGGCAGATAATAAAGTTATGTTATCTGAATTGAAACAACTGTATTTAAAATATTTTATTACGTTGTTGGCTCCCTTTTTTGCTGGATATGCCCAGACTTTTGAAATGCAGAGATCTTCTTAAAGAATCCCACCATTGCCTTAGTGTGCAGTTTAGCTCCTTGATATACTGGCTGTGTATTTTGCATTTAATAAATTAATTTATTAAGGAAGCAAGTAATTGAGTATCCAATTACTATGGATCAGGCACCAAACATCCTAGTATGTTAGATGAAGCATCAATAAAAATCTATTTCATCAGCATTTCTTAGGGGTGAACTAGCTTCTTGGAAGCAAACGAAAGCAAACGCATGCAAATCCCTCCCTCTAAATGTTTTCAGATGATGTGACTGAAACACAAATGTCCTGAGCAATAGATTTGTGTATAATCAGGGAATTTGTTATGTGGAAAAAAGTTATATACATGTTTGTTTGTATTATATACGTCTGAGTGAGATTTATGGATCCTGTGAGTAAGAAACACGTTATAAAATCTACACACAGGAAAATTTTGTGTATCTTAACATTAAAGCTGTGTTGAACACTGGCAACAGTCCAGAATCAAAACTGTCATGGTTTGTATGTGTCTGCCTGTTCCCTTCTTAAAGATCCTTTAAATCGTTGCTTGAGAGCAGACTCTTGCAGATGGTTTATAGAGGGTGCTGCCAAACTCTTCTCATAGTGATCATATTAGAGGCCATGCAAAACAAAACAAGTATTTTCACTGGGAGTTTACGTGCAGAGTGACTGTAGAACAATTTTCCTACGTTTTGGGGTGTGTGTGTGTCAAAAATGTTTCCATTGCAGTGGATGAAATGGATCATGTCTTACTGTGTACTGCAGAAGAATGACAGTATGCATGTATTTTTGGATGAGGGCAATAAAATATAATGACCTTGTCGCATTAACATCATATTTATTAATATTCCTTCTAAATATACATGCAGCAGACAATTGTTTGCCATTGTAACTGTCTACAGAATGTTTGTGCTGGGCATATTGTTTGCATATTTGTTTAATAAACTTCAATTTGGATTCTCCAGGACAAGTTCAGCACTCTTCTAGATTACTCTTAGAACTTTGATCTTTGACAAATCCTGAACGTGGTTTGTGTAGTGTACTGAGATAAGGAAGATGACATTGCTCTTATTCTGGTGTCTTCAGTGGAATTCCTTTCCATTTACACCTAAGAACCTAGATCAGAGTCAGGTCATTGGTGTTTGGAGCCCTTTTTTAGTTTTTTCTTTACTAGAATCCATCTAATAATATTCAGCTGCTTGGAAATTTCCAAGGGAGCCAAAGTAATTATTGCTGGGTGGTTTGGGAGCCTTTCCTACCTTTGAACAGTTTTATTTTGAAAATAAAATTGTGCAAGCTAATTTTAATGGATTTCACACAATCCTGCTTATGACCGAAGGTTTATATTACTGGTATATTCTTTTCCAGCCTGAGATCTCCCAGCTAGTCCTGGGAGATGTTTAGCAGAAGAAGAATCTTTATCCGTCTATGAACCTGTAAAAACTACTATCACCACAACTCTACACAGATGAAGAAAGCAAAGCAAGTTAAACTCAAGACAGATTCATGTCCCTCTCCAGCCAAACCCTTCAGCATGTATTTGACTACAGACATAGGTTTATTCCAGTTTTAGTCAACAAGTCACTTACTTAAGTGCATGACTAAGTCCCACTGTATCACCATGAACAGTGAGCGTGGGCATTGTACTTTGCTGATTTGGACTCTAACGTAAGTGCAAGAGTCTGATAGTGTTGTGTGTGTGACGTTAGTGCCACAGTAGTTGGGTGTAAAGCCAAAGACTAAGGGTGAATCATCAATATCACCACAGCAACATTTCTTAATACTTAAAACCTTTGTCTCTTGTGAGACAGAATCTCTTGTTGCACAGCCGTGGTAGAGTGGTAGGGAGGTTTTTATTGGAAGGAACCAAGTGGGGAGGCTTGCATGTGTTGAAGTTTCAACCAACAGCTCTGCTCTGCTTTGCACAGGAGATCTCAGTTTGGACTTCAAGTCCTGTGGTTACCTCCCAGACACTGCCTTGGAGCTCTCATGCAGTTGCAGAAAGCGGCAGCCATCCCTGCGCAGATAGATGGATGTGCGAGGAGAGGGGCACCAAGTATCCTGGCACTCACCTGCAGTCCAGGAAGGATAAGACTTTGTTAAACCCACAAACATTTTTGTGTCAGTGGCAGCTACATCTAAAGCCCCATGTAGATCCATGCATGAGATTAAATGATTTGCTGTACCAGTTTCTCAACTAGTGAGATTCAGTATCTGAATTAATTACAACAATGTAAACCAGGAAGGGGAGGACTCATCTTCCTGTGTGTGCTTCCCATGCAGAGAGATGTTCACTGAAGCAGACATCTGAAGTACTTTTTATTTTTAAAATAGCAACATAAGTTGATTCTTTTGAGAGAATGTGAATGTTCAGAATGAACCATGTTTTGCCTGTTTTGGGATTTGGATGATTGTACGAAAAAACTGAGGCTGGTATCCTTCCAGTCTCCAACAGGGTGATGAACTTCTGAGAATGAGTTTGGTGTTGTCCTGTTCTCCTCACTAGCATGGGTACAAATGTTGCTTTGAGGACTCTAAAAACAAAAGATACTCTTTGATTCTTTGCATAGTGATCTGTAGTCAGTTAGAGATTCCTTATGGGGTATAGTTTGTCAAACACCTGCCAGTCATGAAATAGTCTGTGTTTTGTTGAATTCTCAAAAAAGGCATAGGATTCTGCTTTCAGCCTTGGGGCTTTAAAGTGATTGAATAACCACAAGTCAAATGTTGTATGAGGTTTTTTGGCTACTGTATGCTTTTCGTGACATAGATGAAGGCATTTGAAGCTGAATTCAGATCAAGGGTCAGAAGAGGGCTTATGATGAGATGACCATCATGGGAATCCTTTTTTCCCCCTATAGTGTAGATTTTGGTAATAGAGCTCTTGATGGTGGCACAGAAGAGATCCATTGCTTCTTGTGAGCAGGAGGGCATTGCAGGCATAGCAAGGTTGGGCACCCATATGAAGAGTTGGCTAATATTCTTTCATTTGTTATGATAATTATTCTTTGAGTTTCCTTCTTATTCCTGAAAAACAACAGCAGGAGGAGAATATTAAAAGCTACAGTGAGAAGAGACCGCAGTGACTATTCCTCAGTTGTTGGCTCTTGCAGTGTATGACTCATGTTGTTTTCTACCTCAACAAGTTTATCTGGAGGTAGTAAAGACATTTCTAAATAAATGTTGAATGGGGGAGAGAGAAGACGAATGCCTGGCCAGCTCATCTCTCTCTTTGCTTGATGACAGTCTTTGTCCTGGCGGTTATCTTGTGGATCTAACTAGGCTCGTTTCCCAAAATTTATATCCATCTATAATTGGAAGTTATGTGGCAGAGTAATATCAGTCCTGATTCTGTGCTCTCTCTCTGAATTAAATCACTTGAGACAGTTTGAGGTGAATAGGGGCAGTGCTATCTAGAAGCTGTAATCTTCTACATCCTGCAGGAAATAAGTGCTCTTTCCTGGATGTCCCCATTGAGAATAAAAAGCTTCCTTCCTTGATGCATATAGTTTAGTTTAATGGTTTATGTTTACATTAGTGTCTGTTAAACTAAGATTTTGTGCCAGAAGAGTGCCCGCTAGTGCTGAGAAGCCTTTCCAAATGCTCTGCCCAGCTTTTCCAAGCATATACTGTTTTTAATATGATACAGTCTTTGGAGTTCACTGGCTTAACAGGCTTCAGCTGGCTTTGGCCTGGCAGTACTTCTGCAGTGTAAATGTTAAGCACATGTCAGCTCAGCATTTTAGTTCTGGGAATCCAAATTGCAAATTCTTAGGGTTTGCTTACTGACCATAGTTGATATTTTGAAGTGCTGGATGTATTACACAATGCGTTTGCCTTCCACAACTGAATACCTGTAAGATTTGCTATCATGCTTATTTTTTTAACCAGTGAAAAAAGAGAGAACACTCTCTTTCAGGTGGAAAAAGCTGGATGGCACAAATCTGCTAACACAGAAATGCATAGGAGAATTAGAGAACATGTAAGAGGACACTTTCCCTGGGTAATATAGCCTGTAGCTTATTACTCTGCAAAGCAGATGATTTGTTAGCTGTGCAGCTCAAGAGACACACTTCGTTTGTAGTTTCTGATTATCTGAACCAGTCAAGACCCTTATGATTTCTTCATCTTGAAGAAATAATGATTTTTTTTGTCTTGAATTAGCCATTACATTTGTAGCTCAGCAATATTTAAATACTGCATAAACTCTCAGAGCTTTTATTACTTTTTTGATGTACACATTATAGTCATCTTTTGAAGCAGAGTAGTCCTTTCCAGTCACAATATAAGGGTTGCTGAATTCCTGAAACATACATTTCTAGGTATATTCCTGGAGATGAGTCACATGTAATACAACATTATGGTTTTCTTTTCAGCCCACATGATTAATTTTTTCCTCATGATATGGATACAACGTTAAGATTTATCAGTTTCAATTTATCAAGTCAATAATGGCCTTCTCTCCAAATGTAATATATTGAGCTGAACAGACAGCAGCCTTTTAACATTTCTGTCTCTTCTAAATTGCTATTTATGTGGAGAGGACGAGTCAGTGGATTGGGCTGGATTCACATTTTTCCAGGTCTTTAGAATGGAAGACACCAGAGGAAAATAAACTTATGAGTGCCTTCTGGGTCTAACTGGCAGAGGTGGGTTATTCTCTGCCTACACTAATATATCTTAAGGTATTCTTTGCTGTCCACAAGCTAATAAATTGCACCATGTGCTATCAGGGGAGTGTAAAATATGACCTCGACAATTTGATATTCTTTTATATTTAGGGCTAGATAAGACATGGCTCCTTTATTTACTGTGAGGATTCAGAAGTAGTCTCATGTTTAATGGCAGCTATTGATTTACTCGTTTTTTTTTTTCTACCCTGAGGGGCTGGAAAGAGAAGTGCTTTTGCTCATGCATGAACTAACAGCAACAAAATTCTCAAATCCCAGGAACATCTACAAGTACATCCCTAAATCAGCATAATCTAATTGGTGGTCTTTGGACTAGTTGTACAGCTTCCTTTTTGTTTCCCCAAAAGGAGGAAATGCCCTCAGGTGTGTCACTTCTGAATCAGCTTGGTCTGTGAGAAGACTCACAAATCTGGGATGTGTAGCCTTTCTTATATATGAAATTTTATTACTCTGTTTTAAATAACCATGTGACCTGATCGATATCAATGCATCTCTAGCCTCTGATAACTTCCATTAAGCTTCATGGTGTTTATCATTTAGAAGCAAGTTAATTACATAATGTTTTCCAGCTTTAGGATGAAGCTTCCAGTGATTTAGCCTTTATGCCAATGACTTGATTATAGGTGTCACTGCAGTTTTTTGCAGTAGCCTTTTATCCACATCACCTCTTTGTCCACTCTGATGTTTGCTCCCTACTTCTGTGATTCTCTATTCCTCTAGTCCCCTGAGCAGTTATGGCTGCTGTTCTTGCACTCATCTGAGTCAGCCTTAGTGAACGCTGATGAATGAACATTGGACGAAGCCTTGGGTGACATGTTTTAGTGTGAGGTGTCCCTGCCTATGGCAGGGGGTTTGGAACTGGATGATCTTAAGGTCCTTTCCAACCCTAATAATTCTATGATTCTATAATCATGATTCCTCTCTACCCCAGTATTTTACTCTGTATTCAGAGCTGCTTGAAGAGCAGGGATGATCTGACCATCCATGCGTAGGTGCAACTAGAAGCAATTATCACTGTTTTCAGAGTTCCAGTAGCTCCACGTTATTGTGCTTCTACCTGTGCTTAGAGGTTGAGGCCATTATCTTGAAGTAACCTTCATTTTTAAGATTCAGAATAAAGTGGGGTCTTCGCTATATGGTTTTGCTTCTTACCACATAGATGGCTTGTGAGAGTGACAGTACTTTTGATACTGTGGGGATTTCTGGTTGCAAGGTCACCTTTCCATAGTCAACCTAGGTGGTTCAGTCTTTTAACAAAGAGAGCACAGGTTTTTAATATGTAAATCTGCTGTTGCACAAGTAACAGTGCAAGCCTGGCCTGAGGCACTGAAGTAGCAGGTTTTGTGTGTTCTTTGTATGTGGTAATGCTAAATATTTTCTACTTCCTTGTCTTTCTATACTTCTAGTATGCAAAATTACAAGGCAAACATAAAAAATTGAATTGATAAGAAATGTTAATTGTTTGAACAAATAATTTAGAGGACTCTTTCATTCTCATTACAAAAAGGGGAGGAGTATTTCAAATACTTCGTGAAACTGTTGAATTACAGTTGAATTTCTTTCACTGAGTACTGAAAGTTTTCTCTGGCTTGACTTGTTGAAAGAATCTGCTTTGTGATGAACCTGAACTCTCTAAGCCTCACTGGGAATTTGGTCCATTCATGGAAGACACTTCTAATTTATTAGCCTAGTATATTCTTAGAAAGAAAACTTCAAGGTGTCTATGAAGGATTTAGTATGTATTGAATAAGGACATGATTTGTGTACTGCAGAAAGAGAGGAACGGATTTATCTTGTGATCTCTTGCCTATACAAAAGCTTGCAGTATGTTAACAAGGTTGGGATATTGTTGCTAGCACATACTGGAGGAAAGCCAAACTCTGCTTGTATTTGGCTTCAATTCTCGTAAGTAATTTTTGATTATTTCTATTAAATTATTTGGTTTCTACAATTCCTTAATGCCTTGATAACACAGAGGCTTGTGCAGCACACCTGCAGTGTCAGCTTCACATAATAGCTACTACTGGGAAGGAACGTAAGAGAAAATAGTAGAATAAAAAGAAGTAGAATGTAAACTTGCTGGTTTCACCCTGTGGTTACACCAGGGGTTTTATGGTGTGCTTGTTCTCTAATACATTCCCATGTTATACACTTTGCCAACACCCTCAAATAAAAATAATAACATTTTTGAAGAATAAATGATCAATTTTTACCAAAATGGTTCTTCAGAACATCTCATGTTGCTTGATTTCACGTTGGAAATGCTGGCTGCACTCGAGGCAAACCTGCAGCTCTTCCCCACACCATTTCAGGTCTGTGGCTGAAATCTATTTGGGATTTGGTCCATCCAAATGAAAAGGGGTATGACTAAAGATGAAGCAAGATTTAAAATACCAGTTTCAGAGCATGAACGTGAGTTCTCTCTTTTATTTTTCTTCAGTATCATTGTAGTCTTTCAGTGGTGCCTGTTCATTCAAAATAACCCTTTTCTTCTTAAAGGGACAGAATTATGCGATTGCTGTAATGCTTCTGCTGGGTTTGCTGACAGGGTTGGTGTATCTTTAAGGGTTGTGGCTGGGGATACATCTTCTTCTGTCTTGGGCAGAGAAGAAAGAAATTGCACTTCTTACTGGAGATACTGCATAGCTGTCCACAGTGGAAATCTTCAAAGGGCGGAATTGTCTAGTGAGTCATAGATATTAATGCAGATGCTGATTTCTTTTTCTGGCTGTCTCTACTAATTATCTGATAGGGAAGTATCCAACCAGAAGGCCAGGCTGTTGCTTTTTAAGCTTAAGATACTTGCGTTGTTGGGATCTATATATAAAGCTGCAATCTATAGGATGATCAGTTTTCTGCAAGCAAAGGGAGCACAGTGTATGTAATAATCACTTTGTGTATATGTAGCTTGTTGAGGTCATTAGAAAAATGATGGCATCAGCCTTTTTATTGCAGCAGTTGGTTTTGTTAGGGCTTTGAGTTGCAATATTATCTCAGGCAGAGCAGATAAAGCAGCTGTTAGGGTAGGTTCACTTGTTCTCATTTGCAAGGAGCTTGCACCTGTACTTGTTTATTTTCCAGTTTTCATGGTTCATGTTTTTTTACTATGCTTTAAGTAGTTAATCTGAGCCACTAGTGGAAGCACAAATAAAGCATGTGCCTCCCATGCTATAGCGAATGCTGCTGTTTGCAGTCATCTTTCCCAGGTGGTATATTGGTCTTGATCCTGTAGCCTTCTCCCAGGTTGAACAACTCTTCCCGGGCTTTCACACCAGGACCTTCTCTGGAAGTACAACTTTGTGTGTGGGAGAACCTGCAGAGTCAGGTTGTGGTGTCTGTTTTAACTTCTCAGATTCATGGACTTCTGCTTATTGTTCAAAGGCAGCAGGAATAAATATACACATGCCAGGATATAGACAAACAGACACCATGCAACTCTTCTTTTCTTTGGGCATGTATGATTTGAAGGGTAGATTCTCAAGTTTATTTGAGTTTTGAGTGTTTGTTTGGTTTTCATTTTGATTAACCTTTTAATCCTCTCTGGGATTTGAAATGTACATAGTTTCATTTTTGAAGGCACTGAGTATTGGATCTCCTGATGTGAGACATTGAGTACTTTCAAAGATTTATATAGGTAGAGATTTAGAAATCCAGTTTAGTTTCCAACAATGTTTGAAGCTCAAGATGTTTATTAAGCTTTATTTTTAAAGAAGAATATCAGTGTGTATTTACATCAAGATCATTATTTCTTTGCATTCATTAGCATATAAATGAAACGTTCTTTTTTCTGCTTGTGGTGATGATTTTTATCAATGCTTCACCAAGAAAAAGTTTTCCCAAACTGTAGTTTGTGTTTGGAGTCAAAAACAGGCTTTGGTGGATTTCTTTTGACAAGGGCTTTAATATTTGGCATCCAGCCATTGAAAATACACAATCCTTGCTGGTTTGCTCAAAGCTGCATTGTTCCTCGAGAGCAGAGCTATCGTGCAAGATCATGGAAAATGAGGGGATTGTAAAGGCAGCTTGGTTAAAGGCTTTGCAAATTTAAGACAAGGCTTTAAAATATTTCTGAAATTACAAAGAGGTGTTCATGTACTGGTGAGATGTATTTGGGTAGACTCTTGTTTGCCATGGGTGTCTTCATAGTCCTGTACCCTGTGCTAAATGTGGACAGATAGAGCCGGATCAGATCTGTACAGGAGCAATAGTCCACTATCAAATTTGCTTCAACAAAAGTGTCCTGCTGTTAGCATTATTAATTAAAACTAGGAGGCTTCCCTTAGCAGTTATGACATTCACAGGAAGAAAAGTGATCTTCAAAATAGCTTGGCCCTAACTCATGTAGACTTTCATATAGGCTTTCATAACATCTTAAACTGTATTAGAGTTAACAGGGCAGTCATATGGTCTGAAAAATTATGTTCTGTTCCTTGTAGATAGCTGCTTTCTCGCTTGCTTACATCTCTTAAATGACCCACAGCTGCTCTGTGTAAAATCAATACAGTAATCCAGTCTGGAGGTCCTAAGGTGTAGCAGCAGTGGCAATTACACTGTGACAATAGACTTCTAAAATGTGTGGTATGGCCTCATTACAATGAACAACTTTAAATATACTGCTGGTTTTCTGAGGTTCTTCTGATCAAGGCTGAGCTGGAGCAGAGAACTTAAATCATGACAGCTGCTCCATCTGAATAGTCCAAGCAAATTGGTCTTAATGGTGGCAGCTAGAGTGGTAATGAAAATCTGTTACACCTATTGCTTGGTGTAGCAGGGCTTTGGATTCATGAAAGTTTGTCTTCAGATGAGACAGGGGATTAGGATTAGTTTAAGGCAGACAGAGCAGATGGTTAAAGAAAATTAGCCGCTCTGTTTCAGGGGAACAACAGAGATTTCTGATGACTTTGTGCTGCCTTTGTTGTTTTTTTTTATTGTTGGCATTTGTAAAGATTGCTTAGGATGTGTGCATATCAATAAAGAAACTTGTAGTTTATGCAAACAAGGAGTCTAGTTTCCACATCTGTCAGATATAACGAAGATATTTAAGCTGTTAATGAAATGAAAACATAATGATAGAAATAAGACCATATACATATGTTATTATTGTTTGTGATCTTCTGCCAGAGACAGCTCTTGGAGCTGTAGCATTTTGCTGTCTTTAATACAGAGATGTGGCCCCTGAGACAGTTGGTCAGAGCTGGAAGGTACTTAAATCAGAAGGCAGAATTGCCTGTTGAGGCTTGCAGTTGTAGAGGACTCTACCTTCATCGATCAGATCAAGATGGATGGCTGTGAAACTGGATCTCCTGCCTCTCTGAGCCACACTGGAGGGTGAAGGATGCAGGCAGAGGAATTGTGCTCTGGCTTGGCCATACCACTCCAGCTGTAGCCTTAGGGCTGCTGTGGCCATCCCAAGCCCTGTGTCTTTTGGCTGAAGCTAAACTGCCTTCAAGATAAAGGAATGTGTGTTCTAGTCTGAAGTAAAAAAGTGTTTCTAGCTGTCAGTGCAGTGTGTGTAGCAGGCCTTTTTTCTGCTCTAAGCTAGCTTCAGGTTCATATGGGAATTAAAAAGGTCAGTCTCTTGCAAAGTAACCGAGAAGGCGATGGTTAAGTTGCTCAGACAAGCATCCCTCTGTTTCTGGGAAGTGTAATCTATCAATCATTTCCTAGCCTCTTTCTTTGTTGTCATGAGATGATAGCAAATTAATTGTAGGTCTGTACATCAAACTTATAAGTGCATCTGTGTGCTTCTCTGCAAAAATAGGTTTCAGATGGCTTGGAAACTGTAATTTTAGTGAGCTCTCTCCTTCGCACGTAACACTTTGTGTCTTTATGAAGTCATGACCAAGAATTTAGCTTAGTTTTAAAAACTGTTTTTTAAACATGAACAATTGTTAATAGAGAAGGATGACTTTATGTGGGCTTCTCTACTAAAAATACAACCACCCCCCTAATATCCCAAGCCTCTTTGTTGCCCAGATTTCTCTAGCAAACTGTCAATGGGAAGAAAGTTTCTATGGAATTGATTTGCTTGTCAGCATAGCAGGGTTGTCCAAAATAGGTCAAAATACACTATTGCTTGCCATTTTTGAAAGGGCAACAGGCTACTCTAAGTTTGTATGTCTCACTGCAGTGTAAAGGCATCTTGACTGCCTCTGTACTTGCTGTGGGATTGACCTACAGAGCCACATTATTCACAGCAAAGTGAGCCTTAAAAATCCCATTCTTTATTGCTTAAACTGATTAGAAGACCTCCACCTTTTGCAGAGCTTCTTGTAAATCCAGTTTTGTAAAGATAAGTATCTAGGTCAGATGCTAGAGGTACTGTCACCTGTTGTTTCAAAGCTATAGTGTGTTTGAAAACTCTAATAAAGTGGGATTAATAGAAGGAATACAGTTGGTTTCTAAAACACTCATTGAATTTAACCTGTAAAACCTGACTTCCCGCAGGTTAACTGAGGATTGGCAGCTGGTACCTCCATCTCAATGTAGGCTGAGTGAAAATTCACAGAAGAGGCAAAGAAAGTTTGGTGTTCTCTTTATGCTATTCACATACCTTCTGAGCTCTTCTCATTTACTTCACTTCCTTCATTACATTACAATATCGAGTTTAGCGCTCTGTCATTCAGCAGTGCAGGGCACCTGGCTGTGTGGCCTCCTTCTGCTGCTAATGAGGGTATTGATTACTGTGTTGGTGAGATTGTGGCTGCTGGTGCAATTCCTGCATTGGGTGCATCCAGCAGAGCAGGAGCTGTGAGTAGCAATGGAGGCCAGAAATGATGTGAACTCCAGGGAGCTTAGTCCTGTGCACAGCAGCTTTGTCTGGGTTGCATAGAAACAAGACACCAGACGTGTGTTTGTTAGGACAGAAAACCTGTCCCCCTGCAAGAAGCACCTTTGCACTGAAGGAGGGACTTTTTAGGACCATATGTACTTTGCTGGTGACTACCTTTTTTTACTCTCATGAAGCAATACATGTTGCTTTGGAAGTTGGTTTTAATGAATCAGCTCTCTGTAGGACTCTCCAGATGATGCATCCTACTGGTATCAAAACACATGCATTCTATCTTTTGCTTAGATGTTTCTTCTCTGACTTCAAGAAAAGAGTGTGTAGGCAGAGACTTTGTGAAATTTCAACAACCAACCTGTTAATACAGGCGCCTAAATGCCTTTAAAATCTGCCCTGTGGCTGTTCTACTTCAGGTATTCCTTCAGTAAAATGAAAAGATAATCAGGATTAATTCACTAATGGAAAATGTGCAGCAATTGAGCATTGTGTGAAGGACAAAAACTAATTTTCAAGAATCCAAGAAATGTGAAATTCTCATAATGCCTTTATAAGACCAATGTGAAATATGTGAGTCTGACCCAGTGGAGGTTGTAAAGGAAGAAGTTTCACAAACTCTAAAGAAACAGCATCCTCTTAATGGCAGAACTCTGAAGTCCTTCTTTGTAGAACCAGTGTGAAATACATAAGTCTGACTCAGTGGAGGTTGTAAAGGAAGAAGTTCCACAAATTCTCTAAAGAAACAGCATCCTCTTGATGGCAGAACTCTGAAGTCCTTTGCAGAAAGCAGACTGACAGCATTGTAGGTTAAATGAAATGGATTAGCAAACAAGTAATTATATTTGCATGTAACCTTGTTAAGATAATATCCTGTCCATCCTAAAGCTGTCATATTAGACGCATTTAATCTTTGTGACGCATGGAGCGGTATATTATGTTTGACAGCTACTAAAGGAAGAAGGACGAGAGCCTGTAATTGGAATGTTGCCGTTGGATAATAATGATGAGCACTTCTCATCTTCAAAGGGTTTTCAGCTTCTCTAGCTAATCCACATATCTGCTGAGTGGGGAAGGTAAGTTTTATCCCTATTTTACAGATGGGGAAACCAAGATGGAACAAGAATCATCAGATTAGAACATGAAATGTCTAGATGCTAGTAGTGCTATGTAAAAACACAGCCAATTTGTTTTGCGTACTCATAATGAAATAAATGTATTGTTTAGATTTAGATTACATACACTGCATCAATCCTCCTGATGTTTGAGACCCTTCAAATATAAAGTCAGTCCCACGCACTACCAATATAACAGGTATTCTCCAGTAATCATATTACTACTGAGTTCAGTAATCTTTACAAGTAAAATTTGCAGAGTTTCTGAATGTTTCCTTTGAAAGTGAAGAGCAGACCCAGATATAGAATCTGTTTTGTAATTAGTGGAGACTCAAAAAACTAGGAAAGCTATCACCCATTGCACTGGAAAAACTCTTGCTGGAGTGTGCAGCTTCCTGAACAGTTTTACTTGCTGGATTTGCATGTCCAGTCAGTTTGAGGTTACTTGGTTATTAAAATGGTAAAAGTAAATCAGTTGCTGAAGTAGACATCTTCCTCTCCTGAAGTGATTGCTTTGGTGTTAAACTGATGAGTGGTTTAAAAATAACATTTTCTTTTGGTTTTAAGTCTGTATCTTAATGGAAGGTGTTTTAAAAATTAGTTTTGCCTACTACTGTTCATATTTTTTGCTAGATTTTCTTTATAAACAACAAAAGGTGGGTCAGTTATTACACATACTATTCACCCCGTGTGATTCTGTTGGCCCAATAGCAAGTAAGTATCATATACATTACATATTTTAATGGAAAGTTCTTATTTAATGAAAAAATAAATACTAAATTAGTTTCTCCTCATTTTCAGTGTAGGAAGGCTTCCCCAATGTCACCAAATTTTAGTATACAGATGAACTATAGACTGAGCCTTACTGTAGTCCTCCATTGGAACTCAGTGGCTGAACTTCATGTAGCTGGTGAGCAGACATGAAAATATTGACTGGTGATGTTTCTAATTACTATCTATCTGGAGAATGTTTCATATGTACAAAAAAATGCAAGCAAAAGTTGAAACACTCAACAACCTCATTAATAAACCCAGAAATACTCCTTTTTTCTTTTCACTGCTAGTCTTCCCCATCACTTCTTTTTACCTTGCAGCAGTAATTTTGTGTATAGACACCCCTTCTGCTTTTGTTCCCTTTTGTATTTTATGGGGAAATTCCTACATGTATTTGTTAGTTCCCCAGTAAAAGAAAACATTTTCACTTAGTCTTTACCTTAGTTCTATTGGCTGAAATGACACCACCGTTAAAAATCAATGTGCAGAAAGACAGATCATTACTGAGGTTTTCCCTTGAAGAGTTCATAGAGACAGCAAGCTCAGGAAAACAGCCCAAGTAAACTGCATCGTGATTGATTTCAAGTACATCTGATGGCATATAATTGTCTACCCATTCATTTCTTTTCATTCTCCTCTCTACATGCTTCCTCTTTTGGGATCAAATATTCAGTAGCAATAATCACAAGCAGCAAGAATAAAAAAGGATATACATAGAAATGATCCCTTGTCAGTTTTGATTGCAAAAATAAATAGCAGTAACTTTATATTTCATTTATGTTTTGCCATATTCCACGATAGTATCAGCAGAATCCTTGAGAAAGCCCTGACTCCACTTTATACTAACTTAATAAAAATGCACACTTTGGTTTATATCAATGGTTTTGTTGTTAGTGGCATCGAGAGCAGATTTTCAAGTGTGTCAACATCATGACCAATATCTTCTCCCTCTTAATTTCTTTTAAAATGTGGCAACAGAATCAATACTGGGAGGGGTTAGGAACCCAACACTTCTGGGTGGGGTTTTTTTCTCCCCTTTCTTTTCTCTTTTTTCTTTCTTCTTAATGTTTTGATTGTCATTTATGGCACTCACAGAATCAGAAAATCTGAGTGGCCTTTTTGAACAGAGCATTAATTGTGAAATGTGGTCTGATATCTACTCAGTGTAAATCCAGACTATTAAATTGATATAAATAAACTTCCTTCAATAGGAGTCCAAGTTAACATATGTTGAAATTTCACTCATATCCTTAAACTTGTAAATTTACATCAGCACAAACTCTGCTGTGAACTCTTAATATGAGAAGAAATTGGTCTCTGGTCATCTGCCCCAGGCCATAAATCTGTTTTGTAAAATCATAACTCTGCTTAAAATACTATTCTAAAATTATTTAGCAGATTTACTTATTGTACAGATCTATTAATTCTCTATTAAATAGACTTAATGGTATTTTTGGTTTCATTCACAAACAAGTATCTTAAGGCTAGTGAAGCAGTTGGTTTTCGAATGTTGGGGGTTATTTAGTTATATAATCATACTGTTATCTTGCCTATACATATACTATAGATAGGTATAATGTGCCTTTAAATTGCTATCACTGTGCTGAAAGGAGCTGTTGTTCTGAATGTGGACCTTTTTTGTTTTATGGTATGGTCCTTGCTGGAAACTACTTTCATACCCTTGAGGAGATCATCTGAGCACTGTGATTTATTGTCAGTGTTTGTTCTAACATTGTATGTTACTTCTGAGTTTTGTTTAGTCCTAAATTCCTTTCTCAAATGATGCCTTTGTCAGTATGTCATGTGGTTCTATGTTTGCAGCTTCTTGATGTTTTATGTATTGAATTTACTACTGAAAAACTCTGTTGGTTTTGTTTGTTTCTTGTCTTGTGCTGTTTCTTCTTTTTTTTTTAATGCCAAGCCCATATTCTCAATTTGAAATGTGAGAATTAAGTTATGTTCCTCCTTTGTCTGTGTGCATGTGTGTGTGCTTAAATCTGTCTCCAACAAGGGATAAGCTTCTGCAGGAGGAAGCTTCATTGACTGTCATCAGGAAAAAAATTCCATGTTTTTCAGATTCTGCCTTCAGTGCCCTCACCCACTGAAGGTGATGGGCCTGAGCAACGAGAACAAGGTTATGAGGGGTTAAAGCTGTAATATTTCATTTTGTTCAGGTATGTCACTGCAAGGAGCAGATGCCATGGAAAAGAAGGTGGTGTTTTACTTTGAAGCTCTTCAGAACAGAGCAGTACTTTCACATATCTAAAAAGTCATGTCTGCTGTTGTTTTTATAGGAAGGTCATTATACATTTTCTAGCTATTCAAACAGTTTCTCATTTTGCACTCAATTTTAGGTGTTGTAAATACTCCATTCCCTTTTGCTTTTCACATAGTTAATTGTCAACTACATTCATGTTTCCTTCACCTTCCTTCAGCTCAACCCTCATAGGTTTAGTTTGCAGTGCTATTTTGTAGGTGAGTCACTCCAGCTCTGATCATGTTTAGTTATCCTCTCTTAGAGCTCTTCAGCTTATCTACATCTTTCAAATAACACTATGCAGTGAAGTGCTGGTTATCCAATGAGATCTGGGTTAATACTGCCTGTTCGTAAGTGGTTTAAATGTTTTCAGTTGTGTTAATATGTTAATACAGGTAAATTTGATCAGTTTATGCAGGGAGTGCTATTCTGCCATTCTGGATGAATTCTTGCATCCGTTTCACAAGGGCACAGAAGTACTCTATGGTATAGAAGGCCCTGTCCACACTAACACCTTCACAGATAGTGAAGCTTTATGGGAAACAACAATGAATTGGTTTCTGGTAAGAATCATAATGGCATTAATTAAGTAATTAATTGCATTAACTTTTTATTGCAAACTGACATTGTGGGTCTTCTCATTGTCTCAAAATGTGTTTTCATCAATTAAGCAAAATAGCATAAAGCAGAACTCATCTCTGGTTTAAAATAAAGGAGACAATTTGAGTCTGATGTGTGGACCCGAGATCGGTATGTACATTCTTGTATTCTCTCTCCTTGTATTTCAGGGAAGTTCAGAGGTATTGTATAGTCCATGAAACTATACAGCAAAAAAACCTGTGGAATTTAACTCTGAATCCAAGATAAAATTCAAAACTCAATTCAGTCCCTGTGTTTGATGAGCTTGCAGCCTCTTTTTCCTTGTATTTTATTCATTATTACTAAGGTATTTCTACAAGAAAGTCTCCTGGCATTAGCCTTTTTTTTTTTTTAAGCTGTCACTATGTCAGAAATAAACCTTCTGGCACTAGAGAAGACACCTTGAGGTGTGGTTCTCAAAATCAAGATATGGGGTCATGATAAACTCCTTGTAGTTACATATCCATAATCAAATAGCCAGTTAAATTCCTGGGAGAAAGGCTCTTACAATAAATTTAACAGCTAATACTGCACTGTGTGACTAACCCATAGCTCTGTTCCAATTGCATGTTAAAGCACAGGAACACACACTTCTGGCTTTATCTGCTTCCAGGCACAAAATTACATCTTGTTCCTCATTAATAATATTCTTTTAAAAATAGTGCAGGCATGAAGACAAAGCCTGGACTTGTAATGATATTCTGGAGCATTAGAGATACTACAGGCTTCTGATCCTGTTGTGAAAAGAGTGAGCAAATGGAGAATGTCTGTATCAAGAAGTCAGTGAGGTCTTCCTGGCTAGTCTCATGCACACTTTGTCTTTGTTTTTGTGCATATGAGTCTGTACCACTGTGCACCGCATTTTAACTCCTGTCCAACGTAATTTATTAGTTTCTAATTACACTGCTCTTCAAACCAGTGTAGATCTCCGGGCTGTTTTTAGAGGTGATGGTTATTAAGCCATCACATATAGTAATGCAGAATATCAATCACAACAGTTGTTTGTTGCCGAAAACACAGAATCTGTGCTGTTCATAGAAAGGTTCCCTTGTTCCTTTGACTGCCTTGTGCCTATGAAATTTGAGAGACAGACTCAATTTCTTTTTCTTCCACAGATTTTCTGTTCAACTGTGGACAAGTCTTTCAGGCTCATAAAAGGACTTGGGACCTAGGACTTGTTACTTGTGCAGTTTTTTTCCACTTTTCCCTATGTTTTTATTTATTTTTTAATTGTAAGATACCAAAGGAGTCCCTTACATGAACAGCAGAAGTGTTGAGAGATGTCTCTGCCCCAGTCTTTTTAATGGCGGTCAGGGGATCTTTTACCAAAGCAAGAGTTGCAAGTTTCACTGTAGGACCAGTATCCACTGGATGAATGTTTTCTCCATTGTATTAATACACAGAACTGTTGAATAACAGTGAGAGCAGTGAATGGCAGTAAAAAAAGCCGAGTATAATGTATGTAAGTGCATAACTGAATGCAGAATCAACTCCTCTCTCAGGAAGCTTTGCATTTTGCTTATTGCTTTCAGTGGTTTAAATGTACCAAATAGAACTTGTTCTGCACAACTTCTAGTGAAAAGAGGAAAGAAACTGGTTTGAATGGGAGCCTTCACCATTGGGATGGAGTGCTCTCCTTCCAGTCCTTGGGAAAGTGCTTTTGGGAAATCTGCATATTGAAAAGAGCCAAAACTGAAACTATAGAGAGGCTGTACAACAACAGTAATGTTGAAAGCAAACAGAAAGATATTCTTGAAAGGTAATGCAGGAGGACTGAAGTGCAAGATACTGGGGCAACCTGTCAGAGGAATTGTTCTCTAGCTGCCACAATGGTTGTCTGTACTAGACAGAGGGATGAAAGGCTAAAACTGAGTCACCTGTGGGGAAGACAAAAAGATGCAAATCTGGCAGACATCATAGTTGATGTTTCTAAACTTAGCCTCTTACACTTGACAGCTCTGAATGCTGCAGATCTGTCAGGGAGGTTGGCCAGGCTTGGACTAGCTGGACAGGTCTTTGTAGGGGAAATACGTGTGGTTGTTATACTTAGGAAACGACTACTGTGAAAGCTGCCTTCAAAAATGGGGCATCCCTACTACAAAGCTACTATGCTTGTCACCAGTTTCAAAGGCTCTGCTCAAAACACCCAGATTTCCTCTTCAGTTCCTTTTTGTGTGACTTGTTTTTCCCCTTCTCTGCCAGAGTTGTTTACATTTCATTGCTGTTTGGACTCTGTAAAGGACCTGTAGCAGAAAAACATCTAATAATGTGAGGTGCTCAGTTCTTGTTAGTGCAGTTGCCATCTGTGTGAAGGGAATTCTGCATGGGTGGCTGTAGGTGTGAATTGAAAAAAATGAGGAGGCGGTGAAGAAATTGAAGATGTTGTGAATGTGAACAGAGACATCGGATTGTTAAACATTCCTTGTCCTGCAGTCTAAAATAATTATTGATGAAAGGTTTACTGTGCAGAAAATCTGTTTTGAGCTGTGTGCACATGAGCTTTTCCTTTCGGCGTGCAGACTGGAATGATGTGGAGAAATGCAGACTCTTTTAGAAAGGAGCTGTTGATGATAATGGCAGTAGCCTGGAATGTGTTTCTGTTTTCTGTGAGTTTGGCAGAAAAGGCTAGAAGAGCACTGAGCATCCTTTGCTCTTCTCATGATGGAGAGGACTGATCTTTTGCACTGCGCTTGGGTTCCTTCGACTCTGCAGAATAGATTATCTGTTGCTTTTTCAGGAAGAAGTTACAATAATTGTATTGATTGTCTTTCATTTGACTCTTGACTGAGAGGAATAAAAAGCTTCAGGATTATTGATTTAGTTTTGCACTCAAGTATTTTACTTTTGTTTTCAGTCCCCATAGGACCTAATCCCAAGGCCATTTAGGCAGTTGTGTAAGGCTTTAATGCAGTAGAGATAATGCAGTTTTGGTCTGCAGGAGCCTAAATCAGCATGTAGCCCATGCATCTGTCTCCTTGCCCAGGCATTTATAACTGTATCATCTGAGAATAAACCTAATATGAATTATGAGAAGTTAAAACAAATGGATTTGTTTATTCTGCCCTTTCAGGAACTGTTTTTTATTCACCTGAATGACTTCTACATAGGTCCTTGCTGTATCTATCCCTGTCAGTGACCAGCAGCTGAGGGGCAGGAATTGAGGGCTAGAGATTTTCAAGTGCCAAGCACATCTCAATCCTGTTGCTGCTGAAATGCTGTATCTGTCATAATAGAAATGATAAGTGCACTGTGCTTTGGAACATCCGTGAGTAGGAGTTAGGCAATGTTGTCATAGTCAGCACTTAAATTTTAGTGTTTATATGTTATTTTCTTCTCCTTCCACTCTGTTGTGCATCCCCAAAGAAAGAACAACTTCGACAATACCAATCCAGTCCTGTAGGAAAGGCTTCTGAACCCCATGCTAACTACAGAGGTGATGCCTGGCTCAGAGGCTGGAACTGAGAGTCCTTTTTTCAGTCTGTCAGTGCTTCATTGTTTGTGGAAAAATAGGATTTTATGTCTGATTCCTCCAGTTCCTTTACTTGGAAAAATAAACCTGTCAATGTAAACAAAAGTTGGTTGAGCAGAAATATTTAGACACAAAACACAGTAAACCAAACTTGTAGTGCAAGATGACCACTGAAACATGCCATTAAATACAACAAGTCAAACTTATTTCATAAATTAGGGTCTGTTGAGCCCTTGTGGATCAAAGACCTCACACAGAATTAGCACAACTTCTGTATCTCGCAGCGTATGCACTGTGCCTGCATATGTAGTGCTGGTGTGTATAAGAGGAAATGAGCGGACACGTAAATCGATTGTTTATATAACACAGTTCATGTGTTTGATATCCCACTATTAAAACCACACAATCTTGTAATAAGGTGAGTTTGACTTAGGCTTCTTGGCAACATTTTTTTCCACCTCTTTCCAACATCTTTGCAGGTGTTACATTGGTGCTATCTCCCTCTGCCACCTCATTTTCTCGATGTTGCAGGTAAGGCATATTAAAAACTAGGAAATTCTTTGGGACAAAAAGGTATTTGCATTAAAAATTGTTTTATTATATTTAATGTAGCTTCCACTCCACTCTGAAATAGCCTTATGCACACCAGAATTTTATAAAGGCAATTAAATATACCTATGTCCAGGTCAGCTTTGTTCTCTTGGACAAAGTTTCTTCTAGGATGGTTGTTAGCTAATAGTATTTGTAAGATATCAAAGTAGTCCCTTACATGGGCAGTAGAAGTGTTGGGAAATGTTTCCAGTTCTCTCATTTTACCTTTGACTTTCGGGATGACCTTGGCAAACCTTTTCTGTGAATTGTTTTAAGGTAAAAATCAGGAGTCAGAGATCCTTTGCACAATTCTTTCATATCTGCCCATGAAAAATGCTGTGCCATTCCCAAGTTTTTATTGTCATCCAAGTGGTCAGTAGTATACTCTTTCCTTGGGAACACTAAGCTCTCTCCAACCTGTTCTCCTTCTTTTTCCTCCAAAAAATTTAGGTACATATATGTTATATCCAGCAACCTCCTAGTACTTTAAAAAGATCAGGGGATAACATTATCTCTGTTTTACAGATGTAGCAGTGGAGAATCTCTAAAGAGCAAGATCCTTCTTGGAGATTATACATCTTGCTCAGTGGTCCAGGTTCCTGTACCCCAGCAGCTTTAATCGCTACACAATTTTGCTACCCTTTGTAAGAGAGAGAGGGGTGAAAAAGCCATCTGCTGCTTGTGGTTGCTAGGGAGTTGCATGCTGCCCTCAGGTTAGGCTTATCAGGCTTATCCACTTTCTTTCACATTTGTACTTGTTTGGACCATGCTCTGTACTGAGCTAAAGTTGATTTGGCTCTTGTGTTTTTTCCACTCCCTCCCAGTAGGATGGCAACTGGACAATTCAAGGTGGGCTGCATGAATTTAAATGTAAAACCCCTTAATACATACATTCAGAAAGGGAGAGTAAATGTTGATTTTGTAAAGGTTTACTCTACTACTTGTTTCTTGTCTGGGACTTGCAGCACAGATGAGGAAGAAAGCTGCTTTACTGAAGAATACTCACACCTGAGACACTGGCAGAATACTGAGGTTTATATAAATCTGCTTGTTATGGCTCTGTGGGGAATTTCCAAGTGTATTAGCATTTTTAGGTCCTCTTATCAGCACTTCAAAGATAAAGTGGTGTGAGATGAACATTTCTCCCTTAATGTGCTGGGGTTTACATATGCTGTGCACCCAAAATAGGTAGGGAAGTCTAAAAGGGGATTTATAAGTAGATGTTAAAAAATGTGCTGAATTATTTTCCTATGGTTTTTAATTATAGTTTGTCAGATGGATTCTCATAATCACAAGCCAGATAATCACTGGTGGTTTATTTAAAGAAAGAAGAAAAGACAAAAAGGCAGGCTGGGTAGTGTTTCCATGAGGTACTGCCGATGGGGGCTCTGTGTGGCTCCCTCATGTTTATCTCCCTGCTCACTGTCGTCATGGAAGCCCAGAGCTGACTGGGAGATCCCGCTCTGCACAGGACTGGATTACTGACCCTAACGCAGGGAAAATTGAATGTATTAAGCGGCAGCCACATTTTCAACCCTAAGGACTTCATAAGGAATTTGAAACAAAAGGCCAGAGCCCTCTGAGGAGATTTTCATCGCAGGGGGGGCCTCATTTTTAAAAAAACAAATTAGCATCACCATAGAGAGGCAGCTCCCAATAACCAGAAATCAGAATACAAAATGGAAGATTTTTTCCCTTCTCCTGGGTGCTGCTTTCCATCTTTTTTTTTGCCAGTCAAAGGAGCTCTCTTGTCTTAAACATAGCTGAGGTGAGCTAAGCTCTGACCTCAATGCAGTTGGTTGCACTCACATTGGAAGTGGCAAAACTAGCGACATCAGAATGTCTTACCAATCCCTGGGTGAAAGATAAAAGAGCCTTATTTTTTTATAGGCGGTTAACAACAACGGTCTCTTGATTTATATGTATATAAATCCACTAGAGGCCCATGAAAGGAGAGATCTACAGAAGTTAACCTGTCAGGAACAGATAGAGTCTGTGTGTGCCCCCCCTGTCCCCCCCCCGCCCCCCTTCGCCTTTTCCTCTTGGTATCAAATAAAGTAATTCACAGAGTTCTGATAAAACATAGAATTTTGTAAAGACCTGTGAAAGAAAGCTCATAAGCTAAAACATCTTGGCTTGCATGTACTTGCATGTGGAAAATGTGGATGTCATATCCCTCAGAATAAGGGATCATAGGATCACAGAATCATTAAGGTTGGAAGAGACCTCTGGACATCATCTGGTCCAGCCCCCACCAGGAGCTGTAGGGAGAGGGTGTTTGGAAATGCAGAGGGTGTAATTGACAGAGGTAAGGCATGGACTTGACTCCAGTTTGCTGCTTTGTCCAGCAGATTTGTGTTGCAGCAACTGGGTGTTGGGTTGCATAGTGAGGTTAATGGCAGATGTGTGCCTGTGTGTGAGAGGTGGAGGGCACGGAGCAAGCCTGGGAAGCTTGTTTGGCTGTTTTGCCCTCTGGGGTTACAGCAGAATAGCTCCTGCAAAGGAAGTCTGTGGGGACTATGTGTTGAATTAATGCAAAATGCATTTCACCTTCCTTTTCCTACCATAGATGCTATCCCCTGAGTTCAGCTTACATCTCTCCAGCTCCTCTAAGGAGCTGTTTTAGCCTCGTTGCAAATGGTAGCGGATTTATAAGTTAACAAGCTTATATTGATAAGTGTTTCCTCCTTAAGCCTGGCTATCCAAATGTAATAATACTCTGCAGATTTTTCCCTGAAGGGTGCCTGTCACTTTGGAGGATATGCACTAAGCCTGAAACAACACAAAGAATTAGCAGATTTTGATGATAGCTGTTGTCGTATGAGATTTTGGAAGTGAAGCATGCATTTTTGGTGCAAACAAACCAGGAGCAGACCCGGCAGCACTGCCACTACTTTAGACTTTTTGCTGTGGAAAAGTATTAAAGACATCTGCAGTTATTTTTTTTTATCTGCAAACTACTTTATACGTATTAAATAATTAGTCTTCCAACAAATTTATACTCAAAGCTGAGTTTGTCCCAAGGTCTCTCCTACCTCTCAGATTGCTTCTCAGTTTCTGTTATCCCAAAGTAATAAATGCAGAGTTCTATGTTGATTTGTTTTTGATGGTAGAGTACCTGATAAATTGTAGTATAGGAATGAAATAGGTAACTGCTTAATTTATTTTAAAGGATTATATGCTATAGCATCCATCAGTATATTTGTGTGTAAGTGGGGACATGTGTCTGTACAATTAACAATACTGACAGTATTGTTTCCCCACTGAAAGCTTTGGTTTTGGACGCTGTAGAACAACATAATAGGAATCTTTTACTGTAAAGGTGGTGGCAAAATACCCTTTTTCTGCTGTGTGCATAGAACACTTAAAGGTCACGCTTGTCAAGAGCAGCAGCTTTGTTTTCCAACACAAGTGAGGTGTTTTGTCCTGGTTTATTCATTTTACTCTGAGGAGTGCATTGTGCACTTGTGATGTGACTTTGCACTGTTTCAGTTTGTCAAGTGTTGGGTGACATACTCTACAGCCAGCAGGAACTGAGGCAGAGAGGTGCAAAACACCCTGATGTGATTGTGATAAAGAATGATGCTGAATCACTGTCTGCCCTGAAGAAATCTCCCCCAGCAACACAGTTAAGATTAAGTGACAGTAACTTCTCAACTGTTCACTTTCTTTTTAGCATCTACAAGCCTAAGCATAGGTTAATGGTGGGAAGTGGGATAGCCAAAGCAGTGCAGAAGGGAAGATAATAATGGTAAATCATGACAGGTGAGAAAAAAAACAGACTTTTTCTTCTCCAGTGCCAAAGCTATAAGGGAACATGGGGAAAAAAATCCCCAGCCCAAACAAAACCCCCCAAGACCTCAACAAAAATCTACCCTGTGATTAACATGACAAAAAAGCAGAGATGCTGGCATTCCTGTGTGTGAATCGGGAGAAGACAGTGGTGACAAATGGACACCAGACAGCCCCCAGACATTTGCAGCTGATTAGGAGCACCACAGACGAGCAGCTGTCATGCCAATGAAATATTGTGGAATTGAAATGAACTTACAGCTGGTTGGGGTGCCACCCCTCATGCTACCCTTTTATCACTGCTGCTCCAGGCTTCTACTCTTTACCTAGTCACTGCCGTGTCTCTATCTCCCTGCATGCATCCCATTTAATTAGATTCACTTTAAATCAAAACGGGGCTCGGTTTCTGCAAGTGTGTGTTTTATATGGTGGCGAGGCATGGAGCAGACTGGAACTGCTCTCCTCAAACACAGCTGAGATTGGGTAGGTTATCACTGGTACAAGTGCGATGCTAATCAGATAATAGGTACAAAAGTTTGGAGACCACTAGCTTTTAAAAGCTGCTGGTAACCCTTTGATTTCTGCTCTTTGCTTCTCTTGCCCTTCTTTTTCATGCCCTTTTTCCTCTAGCTCTGTACAGAAAGCTTGTTAATATTTTGTTCAGCTACCAGCTAGCAGGATGAGGTTGCAAATAAGGGAAATAGTTCTCCTGAAGTAGCTGCATCCTTAAAAATATGTCCATATATACTTAAAATGCTGAGCCTTTGTATAACATGTGTAAAATATATTTGCAGATCATTTAGCAAAAGCCGTGGTGTGAAAGGTAATTCTAGTTGACTGCTGGGAAATAGGAAGTGTAGCCTCTCATTTTCTGCTTTCAGCGCTGAGTTATTCATGGAATCTGCAACTTCTTTTTTTTTTTTTTCTCTCTTTTTGAACTTATAATGGAATAATGGAATTATTTTCCATTATTCTCTAGATTCAGCTGCTTCTCAGTCCAAAGGAATAGTCTGGATTTAAAATATTGCCTCCAGGAGCAGAAAGTCTGTTTTCCTGTAGGATGGATGTTTTGCTCTTGAGTCTATTAATTATGGCCTTTTCTTTCAACGGGAATAATTGTGTTATTAATAGTCTTTTCATGAACAGAAGAAAGGCCTCTTTGGAAGGAGAATGCTCTTGCTTCACAAAAGGTTTCTGATAGCCTTAAGGTGGATTTATCTGGTGAAGCCTTGGCTAACCTTCATATTAAACAGACAGAAGCAGTTTAGGGAATTTGGGGATGTGAAGCAAATTAGAAAATAAATTAAAAGCATTATAGCTCAATAGTAGAAATTAATGCAGCTGCCGTAAGCTTCATCCTGAGAGAGTTGTCAATATCTACAAAGCTCGTGCTATGGGGAAGAAAATTAATGTGTATTTTAACATTTGTGTTTTGCCCCACAAGAAGCAATTTAAAAGAGTCCTCTGTAGCTTTGATGGCTTTCCTTATCTTAACTCCTTCCACACCAGTGCCCTGGGTGTCCTGTGGGGATTGCAGAGCAGAGGGGCTAACAGCCCATCCCAGGCGAAGCATGTTGTGAGTAAAAGCTGTGCAGAGCAGATGCTGATGAGAACACTGATGTCCAGGCTCCCCTCTGCAGCCGCTTCTCCAGGCTCCCAGCTGTGCAGGTTGTGGCAGGCTTGCTCCAGCAATTTCTCTGTCTTGCAGATGAATAGTTTGGGGATAAAGGCATCAGCTGAGTCTGTGCCCAGAGAACAACAGTCTCTTCTGTTCTGTTATGGGTTTGTTAGTGTTGGTGGAAGAATAGCACTAACTTCCCTCCCCCTCTCACGTCCCAGCCTTCTGCAGTGCCATTCCCTCTGCAGCATCTCTTTGTGTCTGTCCTTGTCAATGGAGATCTTAGTGTTGCCTCTTTGCCCCCTGACACCTGGGTGGAGGCTCTACCAAGAGAACAGAGAGGGCAGTGGTGAGTCTCTTTTTACTTATGGACAGAGAAGGGAGTGCTGCTCATCCTGAACCAACATGAGGCAAACTTCCTGAAGTAGGAAAGAGTAAGATAGAAGGAAAGTTGTTATCAGCATGGAGTGAGTCATTCAGGGCGGTTACATGAGAACTGAAGATAACAGGAAACCCATGTTAATTTGCTGATTGAAAAGAAGACTGTATAGCACTTGTGTTCTCTGGTACTCTTAACGTAAACAGGAATTGACAACTACTGTTGCTGTTGTTATATGCTATATTTTGGTTGACTGGGCACTGTTAGTCAGATCTGGTCCATGGTGCTCTGACAACTGTGCAAACACATAGTAAATGAGAAATTATGTTCCAGAGAGTTTGTGGTCAATGTAAGATGTTTCAAAGTGTATGAAGGGGTGGAAGGTGGTGAGGGCAACCATGATATGGCCTGTGGCTGCCTGGGTCAGACCCTACAAGGGTAAGCAAAAGGAGATGTTAACCTCAAAGAGAAATAGATTTTAGAGAGGAATCTTTCAGCTGGTTTTGTGACAGCATTCATAGGGCTAGATGTGTCAGAGAGTTTGAGGCAACAGAGGACAAATGGCTATTTGAGGTCACCATTACTAATATGCTGAAGCATACTGGAGTTAGACAAGTAGTGGAAACATAGGCTGTGCAAGTACTGCAGGGGACAAGGGAGGTGTCCTGGAATGAAGGCCACTGGAGAGTCTGCAACAATAAAAATGATGTGTCAGGGCTTTACTATGTTCATCATGGAGAAGAGCTGGGTGCTGTGAAAATGACAATGTGCCTGCTGGGTGCATGCTGCTCCGTGAGGAGGAAGATGCCATCTGTGGCAGAATATGGCAGCAGAAGGGCTGGAGAAAATTGGTAAGTTTAGCTTGTTTGCTGGTATCTATCCTAGAAAGCTCATGCCGTGGTTGTAGGTAGGATAGGAGATACTTCTCTAAATTTTAGCTTGCTGTCTGCTTTCAGGGGTTTTTTGTGTCTCTTAATTTTTAATAAAAACAACTCTTTGCTGTCTTTAATACACGCTACTACTCTTTAAACATGAATTCTAATCCTAACACTGTGAAATAGATTATAGCATGCTTCTGGCAGAACATGGCTTGCCTCCAGAGTAAACAAGGAAACTCATAAGCTTGAAAACCTGACCTTTGTTTAATTTCTTCTTACTTGTTCTCAGTATGTGTTTCTCCTGTAGTCTTCTCTTTATTTAAACCATGAGAGTACAAGTGTTAGCTTTGTCTTTCTGCCTTCTATAAGGTACTCGGTGAACTTTGGATGCCTTATCATTGTCTGTGTGAGGCAAAGAGTTTGGGCAAGGGAGGTGAGGAATTGCACGTATGTGGAGAAAGAGGGAACAGAGTATTCAAACCAAAGTTGGACTGAAAAATTCTTATCAAATGAGAGCTCACTTAGGGATGATAACTCTGCAGCTCATATGTAGCCTTAACTTCTTGCAGCCTATGCTACAAAACTGGGCAATTTGTTTGAGCTCTAAACATTATGGATGGGGTAAGGAGGCTTACCATCTGACAGCAGGTGCTAATGTCTTTATTCTGCTGCACCTGAGACCCTGACATTTGCCTTCTAGTGCTGCTGAAAATGCAGGTCAATTAATAGGAGCAGAGTTCTCATTTTTGATCCTGTGTTTAATTCCCTGAAGCTATTGCTGCCTTGAGGGAATGGGGGAAAAGTGAAGAAGATAATTAGACTTGACCTTGTGCTATGGACTCGTGCAAACTGTTGGATTAGCAATGAATTCTGTCGAAGCTTGCTTTGAATGCGGTGGGGGGACACGACGCATTGTAAAGCATGTTGCTGAATGTGCAAGAGAGTAAAAATTGAAATGGAAAGGACAAGAGGAAAGCAGAAAACAAATACTGAGGCCAACTCTGTAAGTGCGATGCTGTCAGGAGTTAATGTCTCTTTCTTTTTTGTCAGAACATCACTGATAATCCGACAAAATGGTGCCTACTGCAGAGAAACAATGAAGTTGGGCCTTCACAACCTAAATGATTAAAAAGAAAAAAACAGGAAAAACTAGGAATTACACTAAGAGAACATGTTATAACAGAACTTGTGATGACAAGCAGCAGCAGGAGAGGTTTATCAAATAGATGGAGCAGAGAAACTGATTCTGATTGGCTTTGCTTTTTCTTTCCGAGTTCTCACTGCACATTTGCTCACATTATCCTATTAGCATTTCCAGCTTCCATTTTGGTGTGGATTACAATGGCTTGAATAAGTCTTTTTTGGAAACCATCTGGCCTTAGACATCAAAGAACAGCTGTAGATAGAGCTGGCTTTTAATGTAGCTAAAGTTCATGTCCCTGTATAAAATAAAATGGAGCAGTGCCCGCGTTGATGCTGACGTGGTGACACTGAGCCTTGGGGAATTCAATTTCTCATTTTCGGTTTCTTCGCCTTCAGCCTTTCCCCCCATTAAGGATTCTGGGCCAAATCCTGTTCACCCTGCTCGTGTGAGAATAGGTTTTGCTGTCAGTAGATTCTTCGCTTGCATCTTCAGACCATATAGTCTGTGTCCTAAATTTAGGCATTGTTCAGCAAGTAGAGGTGAAAGGAAAAGAAGGCGATATGAAACCCAATTTAATTCAGAATTTTGCTATGATTTAAAATTTGCTAAATGCTTCTTTTTGTATAACTCTGTTTGAGGCTGGAGATCCACAATCTAAAGCGGTTCAGCAAAAGGAAACATGCCAGAAAGCATTTCAAAGGGTGAAACCATAAGGCTGGATTCTGCTCTTGTTTGTAGTGGTGTTAATCTGGAGTGACGTGGACATGTTCCAGATTATGTAGCTGTTGCAAACAACTGTACCCAATGTAGGAAATGGAACTGGTTGTTATTTTCAAGACCAAGGAGGGAGAATTTGAAAGTTTGACATGATTTATGAAAATGTATTAATTTTCTGAATTCCTAGGACTTAGCAGTAGCATTACGGCTCAGCTGGAGCTGTAATGTGGAGGTAGAACATTTCAAAGGCAGCATTAACAGGCCGGCTGCTTCCAAGAATGAGCATGTGGTTGTTGCTTTCCCTGTGTGTGGGTCCACAGAAAGGAGAGCAGTGCCAGGACCCATTCCTTCCCTTCCTGTCCTGGGGGCTTTGGAGCAGTGAGTGATGCTGATCTGGCCCAGCCCCACTGTGCAGAGGAGGAGAGCAGAGCATGAAAAGATTGGTTGTCTAAATAACCTCTTCTGCCTTTTGAGAATGCAAATAGAACCTGGGAATGACCTGGCTTACTGATCATCCCTTTCTACTTCAATTTCTGTAAGTAAAAGTACCTGTGGTACCTGTGTACTCTGAAGCAAGCAGAATTCTATTATTTGTGTTACTGCTTTACTAATGGCCTGCACTGTCAAAACAGAGCAAATGGGGAGTGAGCAGTGATGGAGGAAAGTAATCCCCTGTTTATACCAGGTCATCTTCCATAGCTCTCTCTGAGAAGAACAAAGAGAATGTGAGGGCAAAGGAAGAGGGTGCTACAAAAACATGTTTCAATTACTTTATGAAGGAGTAACTGTAAATGTTCCTCTTTAAAATTTGCTAAGCTTCATTGATTTAACAGTGCAGTCAACATGGGAATTTTCCTCCTGAGCAGATAGGTTACATTACACCTGACCTCTTCCCTGCTCTTTCTTTTATTTTTCAAGAGTGACTTTTTAATAATGATTTGCAAACCAAAATGAGATTCACTTTTGCAAGTGCTCTCCCTACTTCCCTGTATTCTTTGGCCATTGAAGTAATTGCTTGTAGGAGTTAAATATGTTAATGTTATGAAAAAACCCACCTGTAAGTATAGTATATCTAAACTCATGTCCTTAGCCTGAGCAGATTTATTTTGAAGATAAAGTACCCTTGCATACAGTCTCACATTTAACAAAGTGCCTTGACCTACAAATATTGCAGTGAACATTAAATTAAATAGGTATTGGGCTGGATGAGTTGTGATATTTTGTACTTCCTCCGTGGAGTTTCTGGAAGTTAATCCAAGCCCTGCTTCCCTTGGGCTGCCAAGGTAATGAGGAGCAGGAAAAGAGGAAAAAAAAACAACCCAGAAAAAAATCCCCAGCAAACTGCAGGGTAAAAGATTATTACAGGAATGAAATGCTAAAAGGAGAGGTTAAAATCACTGTCCAGCTGCACTGCAGGCTTATACTTGGATTATCTAATGAAAGTGCAATGAGAGGGGTAGATGTGATGTATTTAAGTGTGATGTCAATGTAAATTATATGATTATCGTCCTACATCTGAGGAGGTAACAGTGCTTTAGATGTATTAAAGATGATATACAAGATATATTTTGTATTTGACATGCCATAGCTACTGGGCCAGTTGTGGAGCTGGGATTGGCTTTCTGTAACCTCAGAATGAGGGACTGTGGTGTCTGGCTGTGCCAACAGTAGAGCTGGGAATGGATACTCCCTACATGCACTGTTCATCAAAGTAAAGTTACAGATGGCGTACAATGTTCTGGTCAATTAGGGCTGAAAACAACCTTCTGATTGCCGAAGATTTTCTTCACTCTTTTCTGTTTCAGTTGTTCTGGCTTGTATAGGAAATGTGGGTTGCCTGAAGGGGGGCTTTCTTTGGCCTCCTTGTGACATTTCTCTGAATATCTGTGCCCTGTGGTTAGACAGCTGTCGGCAAATTGTATTAAAGATGGATTTATGAACTTAACTTGATCCTAAGGAGCCAGATTTCATATTTGTCTGCCTCTTTTAGAAAGAAACAGGTTGTGATTCTGAATTACCTTTTGGAGGTTCCATTTCTCTTCTGGAGGCTTTACTGTTTGTGGGTGCATTCAGAGTTGAGTTGTCTTCCAGTCCCGTAATTTGCTTTGTGGTTGTCTGCCCAGGAATCTTTCTTCAATGTGTAGGAAAGATAATTACCTGCTCTAGCTATTCTAACCTCTTTTGCTACTTAGCCAACGACTTTCCAGAGTTGGGCTTTCTGGCAATTGAGTCTAATTTTGTTTTGCTCTGTAGTTCTTCAGGGGACTCCAATTCAGCACAGGTATTGTTGCTTTACCAGTTCCTGTAAATCAGCTGAGCTATGGTGACTTTCAGTGAGGGCTTGTTCACGAGTCTCAGCCCTTAAGTATGCCCTAATTGCTTCAGAGAGATCTTTGGTCTGATCTCAGTGATTTAACTGACTGCACTGGCTTGCTATCAGCTCTCTTTGTTTTTCAATGATGCATTAGTACTCAAAGGCCAGAAATACACTTGAAGTTTTAAACAGTTTAAATCAGTTGCTAGTCCTGGAGCAAGCTTGGATTTTTGTTCATCCTAAGATTCAGTTTGCTGTCTGTTTTATTTTTTTTCTTTTCACATTTTAATTTTTTTTAAGCCCGAATGTATATTACTTGATAATTTGATCAACCCTGCAGCAACAAAGGCCAGCCAGTGCCTCATTGCCTGTTGTGCCCTCTGGTTTGAATAGTAACAGCACATTTTCATGCTGAGTTTAGATGAATTGGCTCCTGCATGTGTGTGCTGGGTAGTGTCCTTTCATATTCTTGGCATTGGTAATGAATAGGATTTTGAACACAGCTTGCAGATGTTAAGGCTTATTGTAGGAAAAACCCTCACAAAACCTTTAAGCTTCTAATATGTGCCTAGAAGCCAAAAAGGGTATCAGAATCATGGTACTAATTCAGCTGCTACTGGTTGTTTGCTAGATCTCTAATTGCCCATACAAGCACTTCAATGTGTTTGTTGATAGGTGACTTAACTTTATAGTTCCCAGATTTTTTTTTTCCCATGTCCTTTTGTCCATACATAAGAGAACTTCGTCAATCTGCTTGCTTTTAGACCTGCATTTGTTTTTTAAATCCCAGATACCTTCTTGAACATTAGGGATGTTCTTGCATCTTAATTAAGATCAATGTTTGACCTGTTTTTATTCTCCAGAAGTAGCAAAATAGCTCTGTTACTGATACCATGGATTACTATAGAGAGCCTGAAAAAGCTGTACTAAGCAACCCAAACCAAAAACCTGAAAAAAAACCCCAAACCCCAAAACCATGCTAAAATGTCTGTTGCCTGAAGGTAATTAAAGTATTTGTCACCTTATGATTTATTATGTATTTGGAAAACCAGAAACTGAAAACAAATTTGCAGTGTCGAAAGTATCCACTTCTTACTTTAACAGAGCGTATTTCTAAAAACTGACACCAATTATAAACAACTAACAAATAACAAATCTCCTTTTTTGAGGAACTGTTGCAATTTGCAGATGCTGTTTGATTTTACAGCGGAGAGTAATGCAATTGAAAAGCCGGATTTAAGACAGGCGGTTAAGGGGGAATCTGTGTGTTGGGGATTTTTGGCTTTCTTTTTTCCTTTTTTTTTCCAAGAGAGAGATGTTTATTTCAGCTGTGGATTTAATCCTTCCCTCAAAGAGAGCTGGGGGATAAAGTAAATGCCAGAGAAGCACTGTGGGCTTCTACTGTACTTCCGCTCTTTGTTGCTGCAGTGCTAAACAAGTTTCTGTTAATATGGTGGTGCAGGTGAAAATGCTGGGACTTCATTAACAGTCCTGCTGATGAAGTGTGAGCCAGAATAAAATCCAGTTCCTCCTCTGTTTGCCGAGTTGGATTTGCAGGCCGAGCAGAAGCAGAAGGCAGCGTGCCCTGCTTGTGTTGTTCCACTGAACAGATTTCACTGAGACTCTATGTGGGCAGTAGAGTAAAAGAAAAATAGCAATAAAAAAAGTGAAATCTTTGTGCAGTCACGTTTCTGAGTTAAACCAAACATCTGAGACCTTCAAAGTGAGATTTTGCAGGCAAATTACAATGGGTCATCTGTGCTGTAGCCAAAATATACTGAGAAAAATACCTTGAGAATGACACATTAACAAGGAAAAGGTAAGGAAATGAACACATCGTTTCACCTCGTAGCCTGTGTAACCCGGCACAGTGCCAGAGAAGGGGTCAGGCTCTGACACAGGCGTGTGCGGTTGTACCGCTGCCTGGTTTGCTGCCTCCTTACCTCCTGCATGGGTAAGATGGATGGTCTTGTGGCCAATCACCTCTTGTAGGTCTTACAAGAAAATCTGAATGAATAATAATGATTTTTCCAATTTCCTGGCTAAAATGAGTTTAAAAAAATTGGAGACCAAACAAAATATTTTAAACCAGGTTAAAACCACGCTTTGTTTTTTTCCTGCCAATTGGTCCCTACTCTCATGTGAGACTAATTCGGTGACCTGTAAGTGCGGCTGCAGTGAGATAGTATGGGCAGACAGGGAGTGACAAGAGGGCCCTATCTGATTAAAAAGTAGCCAGCTCACTGAAGAATTGCAGTAGGTTATAAAGAAAAACATGTTTTTGTTCTGCCTTTCACAAGGTCTCTGGTAGAGCTTTTTTCTAAATGCTGTTTTACATAAAACAATTTAACTCATATTAAAAGAATGCCTTAATATGTTTTTTAAGAATGATGACCAAATAAAACCTTTCCCAAGAAAGAGAAATACATCTAACCCTTCACTGTTCTTTAGTATCACAACACACAAGAAAGTGAAAACCAGAATAATATCAGAGTCAGATGAAGGCAGTAACTATGGAAGTTCTTTAAAAGATGATGTTTCTTGTCTCTTGCTAATACAATTGATATATTCTCCAAAAGCTTTAAGGCAATAAGAGTTCCGTTAAATAGTGGAGTAGCTTTGAAATTCCCGTTCATATGTGGGTAGAGCAATATTAAATCAAGAGACAGCATCATCAGACTTCCCTTGACTGATGAAAGAAAAAGGGGTGGCTGGGTGGTTGTCTGAGCCCAGTCCTTTTTTTTTTCTCTTCCAAGAGGTCTTGCTAGCTGGAAGTCATGTGAGACAACAATCAGCTTCTGCATCCATATTACCTTCCTAGAAAGATCTTTGCAGATCTGACCAACACTTTCCCTTTTTTCTAGGGGTCACCAAAATCTTTACTGTTCTTCACACAGTTGTATATACAGGAGACTTATTTCCCAGGCCAGACTTCATGATGCATAAAACTTAGGTCATGAATGCTGGTGGTAATGAAAGACCCATGGTGTGTATGTTCTAGGTTGCTAACTTGGCTATCTGGGCAGAATTCCAGCTTGGGTAATTACATGCTGTCTTACTGACTTCTGTCAGCGGCTTCTACTGGGTAAGGTATTGTATTCAAGTCTTCCCCTACATGAGTTTGTGATGTTAGTTGCTCAGTCTCCTGGGCTTGTCATTTTAAGAGCTGATTGCTGATTTACCCTTTGAAAAATCACTGATGATTTTATCTGTCTGTCTTGTAGCCCCATAAAAACATCCAGTTCTGAGAGAGCACATCCTCAACACTTACTGAAAGTCAAGTCCTTTCAGTATTTCTCATTAAATTAAGCATGTGAAATCATCAGTTATATGGCAAAAATGAAGCTTTCAGCAGAAGTTCAATGATTCCTGGGTGGGTTTTGTTCAGTGGGAAATGTCAATGCATTTATATAAAAAAAGAAGATTCTTTTTTGACAAAACACCTCCTCCTCCCCGCCAGTAATGCTGAATTTGCCAGAGAATACATGTGTCTTTCTGTCAGAGAAGAATCAGGGGGAACTGCAGCACATGCTAAGTCTTTATTGGGAAGGAGTCAGTTAGTAGGAGAGAATTCTCAGTGCTATTATTTTAATCTATTTATGTATTTATAAATATTGACATTATGTTCCACTGTGTTGCCTTAGTGTTAGTTGAGAGCTTTTGAATATCTGAATCATTAATATTGTAACAGGTTCTAGCTTTAGGAAAATTATATTGCTTTTTATTCCATCAAATGCTTTGTGAGAACTGTATTTTGTCATCTGCATGCTCTGCTGTGGATTACTGCTAAGTACCCAATTCCTGAAAACACTGGAGGTACAGTTCTAACACCATCTTAAGATACTCAGAGCAGAGGACTAAAATCTGGTCATTTGTATTTGAAAATGGAGTTTTATTGGCTAAAGGCACTTCAGTAATGTGTACCAAAGGGACGACCATGATGAAGTTAATATAGCAGAGATTTTATATCTTATAACATCATCTGCAGCAAGCTGTGTTGTCACCAAAACCATGCTGCTATTGTGGAAATAACCTCCTTGGGCATAATTTCTGTAGTTTCTTGAGGATCAAGGGAGGAATTTAAGAATGAATATTTCCAAAACCATAGGATAGATATTAATGGGATTAGATATATAAATCTCACACCTCTGAGAAGAGAGTACCTACAGACAGCTTCACCATCTGTACATCTGATGCTGGCATTGTTGACTGCTTACACAGACTTTGCTTTTTGGTGTTGGGAAGACCCAGCAGTTAATGTCATGGATTCTGAGATTCCAAATAAACAGATTATTTCCTGGTTTTCAGCTGCGTTTTTACCTTTTAAAGTGAAAAAAAGAGGAGAATGTCTTCAGATCTCATTAGGAAACCTCTGTGCTGTTGAGGTGAGACTAGCAACAGTTCAGGGGCATTCTTGATCCTTTGCTACTATAAAGAACATAAAAATTACATTAGATGCTAGTATAAACTTCTTCACTGTGACAACCATTGGTGATTAAGCATTTTAACAGGTGCCCAGACAAACTGTGGGATTCCCACTTTTTGGCCATGTACAGCCCTCAGCAGCCTGCGCTAACTTGGAAGTTGACCCTGCTTTCAGCGGGGAATTGGACCTGATGACTTCTAGAGATTCTTTCCCTTATATTCTGTGATTCTTCACAATACGTCTGGCTATTTGGAGATGGATTTGTCGCTTGTTATTCCACTAACTTCACTGATCTAAAAGATCTGTCTGCATGCCATTACAGCAGGTGGAGATGTTAATTTTGACTTCAGTTGGAATTAGTACATGTTCTGAGTCTCTGTAGTCCTGTTCCAGTGCCCATTAAATCAGACCTTTTATGACTCTAATTCATTTCTCTAATTTCTCTGCTCCCTTTATACATGTGACATCTATATGCGTGTAGGAGGCAGTTCCACACTATCACTGTATGAAAAAACACCACTATTTCTTAGCCTGAAAGTTGATCTACATTTTTTATTTGTATTCCTTCTCATTGCCTTCCCTCTGCTGTTTGATACAAGTTTGTCAGACCATTTATATGAAGCAGAAACAGTAAAAAAAGCATCTTGAATAAAAGAGCTTAGTACGTAACACTGGATTGGGAACTGTCAACCATGACAGAAGATGAAAGTGTTGCAGTTTAAATAAGTGTCCAGGGCAGTGGATTTCTACCTCATCCTTGATGCTAATGTGCTCAGCTGTGATAGTAAAAGACATTCTGGATGCAGAAGTTACAGCCTCTTCCAAGAGCAGCAGTGGTGTGCAGTGGATTATTTCTCAAAACTTGCTGACTAGCAGCAAGCCCTTGGCTGCCTTAACAGCATCCTTCAATCCAGCTGAGGAGCTTGCCCTGCGGTCTCATTGCTCCTGAGAGGAGCCAGATTTGAGCTAGTGACTTGGAGGTGAAAAGCTCTGTATTCCATTAGCTATTCTCTGGAGGATGTTCTGTCTTTCCAACTTTAACTGTTTAAGAATTGCTGCGTTTTCTCTGATGGCTGCGTTTGGCAGAAGTGAACCATTGATGAAAAGAAATCAGACCCATTCCCCCAAGGTTTCCTCCCTCACCCTCTTGACTTGTAGCTTGACAGTTTGGATAGTGAAGAAATCAGTTGTTTACTATCATTTTACTGCAGCTGAGCAGCAAAATGTCACAACATCTCTCTCAGACAGTCTAGCTCAAAATTGTGCAAGACAGTGCTTTAAAATGGCTGGAAATTTGCATGACTGCAGCAAGCAGAAAAATTGTAGCTAACAGCCTTGCAATCAAGTCAAGATGACTATATATAAATATTTCCTAATATTTGCACCTCTTCTATTTTGAGAGCAGTATTTTTTCTACCTGTAGGCTGGATTCTTCTTGTAGGTTTTATTAGCATGAGGAGGAAAGTTTGGCTGCTGAGATCTGTCCTTTGCGGTTCTCACAATTTTGCAGTTGCTAGCTGTGTAACCCTTTTTATTGCTGGCAGGTGCTTCTGAGGTTTGTTAGCACAGGGTTGAGTGGGACTAACCTCTGAACTGTCTGTAACAGCTAGATACCTTATCAATTAACAAACAAGTGCAGTAATTCTCTTTATCTTAGCACTTTCTACTCTGCGACAGTGGTTATGGTTTCACTGCATCGATAAAGGCAACCCAGAAGCTGCCATTCAAAGCAAACACACAGGCAGTACCAGCAGCAAGCTGGCATATGGAAGCACAGGTCTCCTCAGGGTGCATCTGCTTGAACCTGCTGGGTGCTGGAGCCCTCTCTGTCTTGCCTGGTGGGAAGGGGGTGCACTGTGTTTGTAGCCACTTCACAGACTCCTCTTTAGAGCACCTAGCCAATGATATGACCTCCCTGGGTGATGGAGATTGGAGCATCTCTGAGAATGGACAAGAGATAGTTTGTTTCAATAAAGATAATGTTGGCTGTAGTAAGTAGATAGTGGACTTTCCCATGGGCCTAATTCTTTTTCCCCAGAGGATATATAGTATAGGAAATTAGTTTTATTCCTGGCATTTCTGCCTTGAATGATGAGTGAGAATGGGTGATTCTACTTGAAAGAGCAGAAAATAAAAAATGAGCACTGATATTGGTATATATATTTTTAACAAACCTGCTGAATCAATTCTGTTCAGGTGCTCCTGAGTATGGCCATATTCAGCAGCCTGTTAGAATGAATCCAAGCAAGACATCTCTTGCTGTGTATGGAGAATCGATTTCAGCGGATAGTGTGGAATGTGGGAGTCTGTCACTAGAGCCGTGATACCACCAGTGGAGCTGGATGGCATTCCTTGTGAAGCCTGACAGGGTGCCTCAGTACAGTATAGCTCTGCCAGCTGTCTCTCTTCCATGGAGTGTAGCACAGTCCATTTAGATTCAATTTTGTTTTTCTTCTTTGATGAGTATTTAATAACCATTTCCAAATCTCTGCACAGTTGGAAAGTGACATTGTCAAGAACAGGTGCAGTCAGATGAAATTATGTGGTAATGCTTGCTTGTAACAGTGCTGGGAAGAAGTAAAGCGGAAAAGTTTTATTTCCTTCAGGGCAGAGCTGGCTAAATGGAATTGAGATATCCTGAGATAAAATAATTACCCTCTTGGTTTTGGCTCACTTGCCATCATGAGAGAAATGGGATGGCATTCTCAGCTAGGAATAAGAAGTTATACATTCTCACCCCAACCTTGATACCAGCTTACTGCACAGCATTGAAAAAGTCACTTGGACAGATGTTTGAGTTTACTTGTTCTACAACCAGGTGCTTATATATGCCACCTAGGTTCTTAAGGTAAACCCACAATTCTGCTTTTGATTCTGGGCACTCAACATTTCTAGCACTTGCTATTTGGGTAAATAAGTGTTTATTGATACAGGCATTTGGGACTGAACATTTTAGCTTTATTTTTGCTGTAGGAACTCTCTGGGCTGCTGCAAGGAAAATTAGTGGAACCTAGAGGTATGAGGCATCTTCAGAAATGATTTCTTCGGTTTCTTAGTTTCTATCTGGTTAAATTGAAGGCAGTAATTCTTCTTTCAGTGTGTTGTTTTGAGGCTTTTAATCAATTAGAGCTGGGTACTGCAGGATATCGAACATCATGTGCTTTGATGGATATTAACAGATAAACAGGCAGAGCACCTGGTGCAAGAGGGGATCTTAATATTTGCAGTTGCTTTGAGATCTTTTTTATGAGATGCTATGCAAGTGCTAAGGCTTATTAACATCTATGTTAATGCTAGCAATCCACTGCACTGTCAGTGGGGACTAGCTGTTTGTGGCAGTGTTCTTTTATTCATGATATGTTTTACTGCTTTTTCTCTGATCTTTTCCACTGACTGTTTCATCTAAATATTTTGATGAACTCTGTGAGTGCTCAAAAGCCTCCCTTCTTGCAACTCTCCACTATCCTTTTCTCTGTTTTCTTTTTCTGATACTCCACCTTTTAGCATTACTTTGTCAGTGCAGCAAAACAGCAGGCACAGCAATCTGTGTCCTTCAGAGCAAAAGCATTACAGGGGTTAGGTGTGGTAAAAGTGTACATCGAATGAACAATTCCCCTTAGAAGATCAGTTTGTTGACTACGGGAAAGTAGCTGGGGAGGAAGGGAAGAAAAAGGCTTGCTTAAAGTTGTTGTTCCCTGTTAAATCCTTGCCAGTGTGAACAACTGATGTCTGTGGAAACTCTCTAACCTCCTTGCCTTAACCATGAACCTCTTCTTCATTGCTTCAGCTCCCTTTTTGCTAATAGATGGGTTAACTCAGTAGATGGCAGTCTCTTTCCTCCGAGTCAGTGCAGAGAGGCAGTGAGCGGAGCTGCGAGGTGGTTCTGCAGATGCCCTCTTTGGGAGAAGATACGAAACCCACACCCTGGTGAGCTGGGGTCAGGCAGGATTGCTGCCCAGATTGCATGAACATAGGTGTGTTCCAGCCCAATGGCTGTAGCTTTCATAATTACATCTCATCTTTCCAAGTTAGCAGTTGCTATCTTTATTGTATCATCAAGTCTGGGAACAATACAGACATGAGATCCAGGCCTTGTCTCACTAAAGGTAGTGTTACACATGGAAGTGGAGGGGGGGGTGGGTTAATCCTAACCTTGTCTTTAGCAAGATGCTTGTCCAAAAATATGAGAAAAGGCCTGTGAAGGTAAGTAATGTGGGTAAAACCCTAGTGACAAATGACATATGAGGAGGTGTGTTACTCCTTGATGCAGCTCCTCACACAGAAACAGATATCCTCATTGAATAAAAGCTGTTCTTCTATTTCATTCACATTGTGGTTATTGCAGCAAAATCCTGCACTGTGTTTAGTATAACACCAAACATAATTTACTTTGTGCTTTGTTACTAATTAAATGCTTAACATTTTATTAAAGTATTTTACAAAGAAATGAAATCTGGTGCACATTGCTTGATTTTGTGTTAAAATATTGAAAAGTTTCACTCCTAAATTAATGAGTTAGGCCTTAAAAGTAATTCATGAGATTTAAAAAGAATCTCAAATGTATTTTGAAGTTGGTTTATTTTTGGCTCCTGAGCGAGGTTCTTTATGGTTTGACTTATTCCAAGAGAAATCAGGGGTGCTTTTAAACACTGCTTTGGGTTGTCATGTTAGCTTGAGGAAGCAAATCAATTTTAGCCCCAGACACCATCATATACTATGGGAGAAACTCAGTGCTGGAATTTCCAGTTGATGGTCAAATCATACAATCCTAGAATGGTTTGGGTTGGAAGGGACCTTAAACATCATGTAGTTCCAAACCCCCTGCCACAGGCAGGGATACCTTCTTAGCGCAGGTTGCTAAAAACCCCATCCAACTTGGCTTTGAGCACTGCCAGGGATGGGGCAGTCACAGCTTCTCTGGGCAACCTGTGCCTCACCACCCTCACAGGGAAGAACTTCCTTCTCTCTAATCTAACTCCACCCTCTTTGAGCTTAAAACCATCCCCTCTTGCCCTGTCACTACATGCCCTTGTAAAATGTCCCTCTTTTGATGCAGGTCATATACATATGGATGATCCTTGTCTCTCTTCCATTAGTATAAAAGAACATACACTTCTGAATGGATTAGTTAGAGTTCACTCTAAAATGTCCTTGCTTATAATTTTTGACCTCTGAGCTTAAAAAATAATAATAATATAATATTAGCTGTTAATAGCTCCAATTTTGGAGCATCTGGATACATTTTGGCTAAGTATTTTGCACCCTGGATTTTGAGATACTGTATGCTGCCACAGTATTACCTGCTTCAAATTCTTCTGTCTCCTACCTGTCAGTGCATCATTTTATGCTCCACTAAGTGGTGGGAATAGCAAAACCATCTGTTTGTTACTCCTGTAGCTGTTGTGTGAAATATGAATGAAACATCTCATATCTAAAAGAGTCATTGTCAACTGAGTCCAGCTGGTACAGCTGTATTCTGCCCAGAGTCCAGTCGCTTCCTTCAGTTGCTGTGCTTATTCTCAGCTCAGTACTTTTTCAAGCAAATGTCTAATCTGTGATTCAAAATTTTCTGTTTATTCACTTTTCTCCTGCATCTCAACTTTACAGTTGAGATCCTTGCTAAGACATTAACTGTGCCACAAAGTCATTTGATGTTATCCTTGAGGCACAGCTAAGTGAATGTTATATGTGCGTATACCTACAAATGAGGGGCAGAGAGGAATTTGTTATGTATTACAGGAAGTTCATGAATGTTTTAAAGATCTCTTTTTTTCCCCACACTGTCTTTACTGAAATAACTCCCATCAAAAGTTTTCTCCACCAGGTCTAGTGTTCCATCTTCATCAAAGGTATTTGTATTGTTCTTTCTTTTGGCAGAAAGAATTGTTCCTTGGGAAGTCATCATTGTCAGTACTGTTCAGATCAGATGGCAATGGATTCTAAAATAGCAGGTTAATATCCCTGTCTGACAGGATTAAATGCTTAACAGTGATTCTTGCTTTTACAGCTATCGGCATAAGAGATGCCATATGCAATGATAAAGATGTGACATTGTTCAGGTTGCCTTTTGGAGAATGATTAAATGACATACTTAAATCCTTTGTGGCCTCACAGGTTTGATTGTGCTAAGTGATACAGTGGAACAGAGCAGCTAAAGCTTATGTGAGGAACAACAGCTAAGCACATATCTGAAATTCAGTTTATAATTGAAAGTTGCAGGAGGAAGGAACTGCATGCAGTGTTTTCATTTGCGACTAAGAAACTGAAATCTGTTTCTGGTGTACGCTTTCCCACAGTCCTCGTGAAGGCACTCATCCCTTTGGGCTGAAAAAGACTGGATGAAAATACATTCAGTAAAACCTGAACCTGCATCACCTGTTTAGACTTCAGGGTAAGATTCTGTTTGTGAATATGAGTATCTGAATAGAGTTGTCTACATGTGAAGTAGGAGTCTAAGCTTCTATTACAGACTCAGTAAAGATCTCATTATAAGGATCAAAGGCTATTAAGCTTCTAAAGCAATGCAGTCTAGGGCTGTTCAGCTAACCAAATTTAAGTGCCTATTTTAGGATAAGCTGAGCAGCTGACATATAGTCTGTTGACTGTAAGGAGTGCTCAGATGACTTCACATCTGAATGCCTGTATGTGGCACCTACATATAGGTGTCTATCTGTGAGATGGCTCCAAGTCTCTCTATGCAGTTTACAGTGACACAAACTGGACCATTGCAACACAACAGAGGGAGGTTTGGCTTGTTGATAGAGCTGTCAGGGTTGGGCAAAGCCAGAGCCGAAGGTGGGTTGTTTTCTGCATATAGACTTGTGTGGGCTTTAATGTTGTATACCTGAGGCGTTGAAAGAACAGCCGAGCTGTAGGATTTTGAGGCTATCATAGGCATGTAAGTACTGAAACAGAGGTTGATGTCTAAATATCCTGAGGATTCAGGCCTTGGCACTGTGCACTGGTCACTGACATTGTATTTAAAAGCAGTGTTTGGAGCAGTATTTTGGTCCACTTATAGAATCATAGAATAGTTAGGGTTGGAAAGGACCTTAAGATCATCTAGTTCCAACCCCCCTGACATAAGCAGGGACACCTCACACTAAACCATGCCACACAAGGCTTCATCCAACCTGGCACACTGTCAANTGCCACACAAGGCTTCATCCAACCTGGCCTTGAACACTGTCAAGGATGGAACATTCACAGCTTCCCTGGGCAACCCATTCCAGTGCCTCACCACCCTCACAGGAAAGAATTTCTTCCTTATATCCAATCTAAACCTCCCCTGTTTAAGTTTGAACCTGTTACCCCTTGTCCTGTCACTACAGTCCCTAATGAAGAGTCCCTCCCCAGCATCCCTATAGCCCCCCTTCAGATGCAAGGCTGCTATGAGGTCTGCACACAACCTTCTCTTCTCCAGGCTGAACAGCCCCAACTCTCTCAGCCTGTCTTCGTATGGGAGATGCTCCAGTCCCCTGATCATCCTCATTCCTCTGGACNGCACACAACCTTCTCTTCTCCAGGCTGAACAGCCCCAACTCTCTCAGCCTGTCTTCGTATGGGAGATGCTCCAGTCCCCTGATCATCCTCATGGCCCTCCTCTGGACTTGTTCCAACAGCTCCATGTCCTTTTTATGTTGAGAACACCAGAACTGCACACAATGCTCCAGGTGAGGTCTCACGAGAGCAGAGTAGAGGGGCAGGATCACCTCTTTCAACCTGCTGGTCATGTTCCTTTTGATGCAGCCCAGGATATGGTTGGCTTTCTGGGCTGCAAGTGTACACTGCCGGCTCATGTTAGTTTCTATTGCTAGCATAGAATTAAATAGTCATGCTATATGATATTCATACTAGAACATTGCAGAAGACAGTGCTGGGAGAGATCTCAAGTACTAAAATGGCCATCATCTCTCCAAGGTCAAATCAGCTGAACCAGTATATTTGGAGAAGGCCTTGGAATGGTGGAGCATGGTTGATAAGTGCTTGGTGGCCTCATCTACCATTGTTCTATTGATTGGTAGTGCTATTGATCTGGGTTCCGTTACAGCTGTTTAAGGAACTTCATGCTTGAGTTTTTCTCCAGTAAAGAGGTAGGAAGAGTGCTTACTGTGGTGTTTCCAGCCTTTTGGCTGTTAACCTGTAATCTCTTAATGTTTTTTGAGCATCATGTATTATTTCACATATAGAAATGACATCAGTAACTAACAATATTAGGGATATGAGAATTCTTAGACTAGATTTTAATGTAAGATTATGTGTTTCTTTTAAACTGAGAAGTTGCAGCTGTCTGGTGTAAGCCCTCTGCCATGAAGAGCAAAACCTGTGATACTTTTGTCCTGTAGCCTTAGGAGATCCCTGCAATGGGAAATTAACTCTTATATAATCAGGAATCTAACACTTCACAGTAGGATAAAGTACAAACCTGTAGGCTTGTATTCTGTGCAGTTTCCAAGCTTGTGGGACATGAGCTCTGATTCCAAAAAGCTGACTTAAAGTTCAGAACTCTGGAAAGCTGCTGGTGTTTTCTTTGCTTAATAAAGCAAACTGTAAGTCAAACATTTAATCACAGCATTCTGGTAACAGGGGACCTGTTTTAATACAGCTCTTTCATTGGCCTCTTTGTAGTTCAGAAATAATAAAGGCGATCCTGGCAGATAAGGTGTTTTCAATGCAAGTCTCCTGTGGAACCTTTCTTTTCAGACCCAGGCCTTGTATAATAATATGAATCACCGTCATGAGAGCTGTTCTGATCTATGGTGGTTTTTCCAGCAGGGAAATAACCTGCTGAGTTTATTAATGTTTGTCTAATTTACATCGTTAGGGTCATTTTTTAAATAGCCCTGTCTGTTTGCTTTATTGCCAGCACATGTTGGGAGGAGGGACGCCAGAGTGCAAGCACTACTCATTTGTGATTGGAGTGGAAAACTGAGCCTTGCGTCCTCCCAGGTGCTCTCTGAGCAGAGAAAATCTTCCAGGCTTCAATCTCTGAAGGCCTGTACACCACCATAGGTGTATGTGCTTCAGCATGGTTTGTGAGGTCCTCAAAAGAGCTTTGTGAGGTCCTCAAAAGAGCTTTGTGACAGCAGAAGAGCAGGGCAGGGAGATAGAGAGAATGGGACTTGTGTGCTCAGGAGGGAGATGACACAACACTCATCTCAAGACTTTAGATGGGAGCCTGTGCCATCCCTCTCACAGGTGTTGCACATATCAATTAGTGAGGGGAGATTTTTGCAGCAGTCTGGGTGCTGGTCATTTGGCAGTGCTTGTGGAATTCAGTGTGGTCTTCCTTGTGCTGCTTGCGGAGAGGAAGCCCAGCAGTGGTGCTGGGGGATGCTGTGGTGCTTCTGAAGGGCTTGTAGGCTTGACCAGCTTCTCTGAAGCGCCTTCTTCTCTGAGGAACAGATGTTTTTTGTGTCACTGCAGGAGACTGTATCACTACCATTCCTGGCAACATACAGGTGAGACTATTTGGAAAGACTGATGTACGGGTCAGACTGAAATTCTGGTGGGGACTTTTTTTCCCTTGTTCATTTTCAAGGGGGAATAAATGAAAGGAAAATACAATACTACAATTGAAATCTAGTAGATCAAGTTATGATCTTTGTTTTCCAGTGAAAATCTGGACTCTCTTTGGTTTGCTAGCTACACTGGATTTACTACAGTGAGACAAGGATTTGATCAAACTGCTGTAAGTTTCTGTGACCTGTTTTTAATTGATGTTTGTCTCTCTGTCTGTATATGCATGTTCAAGTGATATGTGGAAAGTTGCCTGTGTTTGACTAAAATCATATTTCATTGTAGCGACAGAACTAATTCAGTTCTGCAGTTTCTATTACTAAATCTTTTTATCTGAGAGGGTCTGAGCTATAGCATCTGTTGAGTTAGCTAGCAAGGAGCAGTGAGGTGCTATGTCCTGTACTGCATCCAGCCAGGCAGGTAGACCTGAGACAGAGATCAGGAAATATCCAGGTCACTACTGTTTCTGAGTTTATATTAAGTTTCTGAGTTAAACTTGACTCATTCACTAGTACAGCATTATATACAGGTTCCTCGGAGAAGTGTGGTTAAATGTCCGATTCTCCTTGTGTAAATATATTGCAGTATTTAAGGTTTTGAGGTTATTTGGATTTTGGATAAAAAGGAGCTCTGAAACAGCTGTTTAATCTGGTACACTGGCTGTCCTTAGTTCTATATTAGACTGTAAGGAAGAAGTCACAGGCACCATATTTTCTTCTGTTTCCTGGGCAGGGAATTTTTTGCCTTCTCTTTGTGTGGACAGCTGCTCAGCTGCAGGTAAAAAACATTATGGTTTATGGGGCTGCCAGCTGGAGCCAATTAAAATCTAATGGACCAGAGTTGGCACTAAAATATCTTATTCTGCCCTAGCAATGTGGAGGTTTTGTTCTGCTGCTTATATGTGATTTAAAAGGTTTACAGCGTTGTTAAGAAAGAAATGTAGTTCCCATTTTGCAAACCAAAGACATATTTAAATTTAAAATCTGACACAGAAATGTTACAATTTGGGTCCTTTAATGAAGTCATGGTTCTACTGGGTGTGAAGAGTTGTGATGGAGAGACTTTTCCTGCCTGACAGTGTTCTCTCCTAAATATATGGGATGGAAGCAGAGTATGACTTGCTTTGGTCATACCTAGGAAAAAATGCAAGTCCTGAGAGAGGATCTGTCTTTTAGTCCTGACTGCCTCAAGCAAAAGAAAGCTAGGACAAGACTAGGAGCTTGAGTTACAGTATTGGACAGTGAAAATCATTATTATTGAGGGCAACATGGACAAAGAGATGTGGATGAGTTGTGCTGGAGGGACAGAAAAGAGTAAGAGCTCAGCAAAAAGAATTGATTTTTGGAAAAAGAATTCAGTTAATTTGAACTGGAAGAAGATGTTGTTTGTTCTTGAGCAATACGATTCAGGCTAGCCTCTTAGAGCAAACCTAAGGGCTTAAAAAGCAATAGTGTTGTTTTTTTTTTTTTTTTTGCCTTTCCAAAAAAAATTATTTTTAAAAATTGAATTAAAAATTTTTTTTATTGAAAGGGGGGAAATTTTTTTTTTTTTTTTTGCCTTTCCAAAAAAAATTATTTTTAAAAATTGAATTAAAAATTTTTTTTATTGAAAGGGGGGAAATTTTTTTTTTTTTTTTTGCCTTTCCAAAAAGAATTATTTTCAAAGATTGAATTAAGAATTTTTTTTACTGAAAGTGGGGAAATTTATTTTTCTTTTTTCCAAGAGATACGGTTTCACCAGCGCTGCATGAAAAGTGGCTCATGTAGGCAATCTTTCCAGCCTATTTCTTTATATACTTTTATACTATACTGTAATACTTATTTCTTTTTACTTAAGTGCATTTCACTTCATGTATTCAGTCAGAATATTTGACTGAATAAATCATATTTATCATATAAACCAAGGTTTATATGATAAACAGGAATTCAATTGCTTATGATTGTTTCTTTACATTCTTAAAGGCTCTTCAGATCACAAAAGATACCCTAATAACAGGTACAAAAGTAATCCTATAGATGAATGAAAAAGGAAGGAGATGATGCTTAAGGCATGAGCTTGGAGCATAATTTCCAAATTTTTTTGCAAACAAGCAGACTGTGCATTTGAAAGGCTGGTGTGAATAGTGATTGTTTGAAAGTGGTCATTGAATAAGTGCTCAAACTTAGACCTTTTTTCTCTGCTTGCTGTTCATGGGGTATATATAAGCTGCTTTTAAACAGTCTGCCATTTATTCAAAGAGTTCTGTACTCAAAGACTGGTCAACATGGAGATTTTAATTGTGAACTGGCCTGTTTTCACCCAGAAATGGGCTATTTCATGCATGTGTTCATGCTGTGAGTGTTCAAGTTGCTGTAGAAGGAAATAAAAAGGACTGGGAATGGAAGAACATGAGAAATACTTGGGTTTAGACATACTGGTATGGAACAGATTATACATCAAAACTGTGTATTTGGATAAGGTACTTCAGAATGTCAGAGGAGAATCACAAAATCTAGGGTGCATTACTGTGATAATGGTAACCACAGACAGTTGACATTTGTCTTGCTTTGACTTGTCATGGTGTTTCAGTGGTTCCTGGGTGACCAGTCTTCTTGCAGATGAAGTACTTTCCTCTGCTGTTGGGATATAGGTATTTACTTGCTGTCTTGACTGAATGCCAACCTGAGATCATCTTGAGGCACATTTACTGTTAGACCACTTGGAGGTGAAGATGCAGCACTCAGAGAACTGTCCTAAATGGAATGAGACTGGGGCCAAGCCTAATTTAGTGTTAATTTTCTACACAACCTGCACTAAAGCCTTTGGGAACAATTTCCATCTGTTTTTGCAAAAAAAGTTAATGGAATTGGAAGTAGTTTCGTAGATCTTACACAGTTAAAACAATATAGTTCTGCTCCTTATGATAAATTCAGCTCCCCTCACTACTGAAACCAAGGGTCCAAACAGAGCTGGAGATCATACCAGCTGTAGGGTGATCCTCGGGCACAGGACTACAATATGCTCTTAGGAAACCGTTGGAAATCCTGCTGAGATGGAGTTGTTATGCCTGTATCCCAGCCAGAGCACTTCCCTCTCTGAACTTGTCAATGTGTCACTTATAATAGGCATTAAATTTAATATTTGGAGGGACACACCATTTCATAATATTAATAAAAGCTTCATAATGTTAAAGAGAAAGCTATAACTTAATTGGAGAATGAATGTAGACTTTTTTGGCTGCTCTTCAGGCAGGAGATTTATTAGAAGACCTGTAGTAGTCTAATTCCTAATCCATTTCCTCTCCTCCAGCTTGCAGGAAGTTACTCTGTTTGCCTCCCTCTCTAAGGAGTACTCTTGAAATGGGATCTTCCTATGTACCTGGTTTTTAGAGAACATTGTGGACGAAAAGGAAAAAGAAGCCAATCCAAATCAGAATATGGATGATTCCTAGTAAGAACTGTTGAGGCTTTAAAAAAAACCCTAGTAGGGATTCTGATGGGTTGGCATATCCTTCCACATCGATAAATTTGTCACTGGTGGAAGTGTTTATTCCTTTGCAATTGTATGATTTATGCTGGACCTTTTGTACTGCATATGTGGACCTATAGCTCATCCTCAAACAGTAGAAGATGAACCCTGACTAATAGATCCCAGTAACTATCCTGCAATTTATGCAGGATTAGTATTTTAAAAGGGTAGTGTGCATGATTTAAGCAGGATTTGAGTCCATAGCCATGGTTTGTCCTTTGCTGTCAGCAAAGCCATCCTAAGTTCATTTCTTTAAAGAAGCTCCAGGCCAAATGTCAGAAAGAATTAAATCAAGCAGTGATGTAGTTCCATAGGGAAAATGTATTTCAATTGTGAGGTATTCATGGATATAATATGTCATCCTGTAGTCTGTGACTGTTGGGTGTACTTGCAGGCAACGTGGCTTGGTAATTGCTATTTGTTAAGAAATTTGGCTCTGATAAAAAATAACCTGCCAGGGAGAGAGACAGTTTTGTTAATTTTATTTATGAGACTTTTGTCAAAATTGGAAGGATGTGTGTGTGTGGTGGCAAATCCTCCATGATACAGCATCTTTTATTAAAGAATGTTGGTTTTCTCTTCCAGCAAGGAGATAGCATAATGACTTAGTGCTTTGTCTTCTGCCATCTGAGAAACAAGCTGGACACAAGCCACTTATTTTGCTTAGCCACCAACATTTTGCTACCCAATTCGCCCTTCCTGAGGGCAAGTGTAAGCAAATTCTCTGTCTTTCCAACAGATGTGGGACAAAGCTAGGCTTGTCGGATCAGCCTGTATCCAAACCTGGAAAGAATTAACCTTACCCTCTGTAGTTTTGTTTTCATAGAGAGTTTCTTTTCTTCTTTTTATTTCCCCCTTTCCCCCCCCCCCCCTTTTTTTTTTTCCCCTGACATATTCTAAATAAAACAAACTACACCCTTACAGTTGAGGTTATTCTTTAGTGTGGATACCTGACCCAGGAGCAAGATTTTTAGGTCATAATTAGAGGTCTGGCACACTGAGATGGAGCCATAAACTGCCTTTCCATGAGATACTTCCCTGCCCATGCCGTTCTATTAGTTTATTCTTCAAGCATTTCTGGGGGCATAAGGGCTTGCAGTGGTTTTCTTCATTGTCTTTAATTACAAATGGTTTGTGTTCTCAGTAGCTGTAAGTACTGATGTGTAGCATTCAAATGTCCACACCATTCTTAGCCACTTTATTTGATTACTGTGAAGCATTGTACATGGAGTGCACACATAATTTAGGAAGAAAATTATTTCAGGTGCAAATGGACATTTAAATCAGAAAAAGCTGATGCACATTTGATAGCAGCATCCTTCCAGAATGAAAAGATTTATCACCTATTGAATGGTTAAGGAACGATAATAGACCTGCTCCTTCAGCTGGCCAAAATCATTGTATTGCTGTGGGCTTTAGCAACCCTCTGACATTAATGATCTAACCCGGTATTGTTCCTATATCTGAGGAAGACAGTAATGAAGCCACATTTCATGGATCTATTTTTAGGACATGAGAAATAGAAAGGGCCAGATTCTACTTCAGCTTGTGCCACTTTAAGTCTGGAAGAGATGAATTAAAAACCTGAAGTAATTTTAAGCAGAGCACTTGTGTTATTCCACAGTAACACTTCCTTAGCCGGATGCTTAAAACCAATGACAGAAAAAGATTGAATCATAAGAATTTCTGAATAGTTTCATTGTATGCCAGCACAATGCATGAGATGTTCTGGGTAAGGAAATAGGTTGCATGGAGTTTTGAATGGGAAAAAGCCCTCTTGTAGTTAACCCTTTAGAGCCTGCAGACAAGGGGCAGCTATAGGTAGGAAAATTAAGGATGTGCTGTCACTAGACAGGTTCTTCTGGCCCTTGAATGTCTTGCAAGCCAGTCGTTTTGTGGGACGCTTTATTATTCATAGTCTAGCTGCAAAATAGTTCTTTTCACATCAGACTCGGCTTTGTTTGTCATATTTTTTGCTGTTGAATTAAAAGATTCTAAAATTAAAAGATTTCTGATAAAAAGATTTCTGATAAGAAGATTTCTAATTAAAAGGTTTCTGATGTTGAATTCAAAGATCTAAAGGAAGACAAAGTTTCTGTTGTATCCTTTAGTATTCATTCCTCTTGTACATCTTGGAAGAATCATGAATACCTTGGAGTCTGTTGGAACTAAAGTACCTTGGGAGACAGTTAACCATTGCCTCTACTCTGAAAAAGAGGTTGGTTGACAGGTCAAAGTGCATGTTTCCCATAATAGTGAACAAAAGATTTTAATCAAGCTATCCATATGACCATAAAGAGATGATCTCTTTTCTGGGTGTCAAGGCTGGTTTTGAATTAATTGAATCTTTCTGAATGTCATTAATGGTGGCTTTCCTTTGTTATATTGCTGGAATATTTCACTTTCAGTAGTTTTAGTAGTTTTTACCCAGGTCTGCATCACACTGTGTCACCCACAGACATCAATTTAAACTATTTAGATTTCAAATTAAGATATTACATAAAACCTAGAGTTACTAAGAGCATGCAAGACTGTCTGTTGATTAATTTCTTATATAAATGCTTTATATATTTCCTATATAAATACTTTTTTAAACAGCGGTGCTGGCTATTTAGACCAGTACCTACTGTTCACAGGTCTTGGGGGAATAAGCATTCACTTCAATCTTTTCTTCCACAGGCTGTTCTTCATTTTGTTTCCTACCAGTTTTTCGGTCTTCTTTGTAATTGTTGCCTGCAGTATTTTAATCCTTTTGTTTATATCTTTTCCATATATTTCTGTCTTCCTGCATTGGAACCAATAATTACTCAGTTTTTCCTAGATAGTTAATTTCCTCATCTTTTTTCTTAGTCCCCTCATTTATTTCCTATGTTCTCTCTCTCTCTTTTTATTTATTGAGAGGTTCTTTTCTCTATCTCAGTTATATTTTATGCAGATATAATGGAGAAATATATTTCTGCTATATTGAACATGAGATGGTGCTTGTAGCAGCTGTTACCTCCTGTGCAGTTGTTCAGCAATACCTGCAGGTATTTCCTTCCTTTTTAGAGACTCATTCATTCCCTATTGGCCCTGGCCAAGGCTCTGAGAGATGGGAGCTCTCACTGAAGCTAGTAAGAAAAGGTTTAGAGGCAAAGAAAAACATAATCTGCAATTGGTAAATGAAGCAATTTGCTGAAGAAGGTTGAAGACAGTAGTTGGTTGTGATTCCTTCCCATTCTTTGACAAAGCAGTTTATGCTGCTGTTGTCAAATGTTGCTCTAGGTAGACTGGCCTTCTTGGAGTCACAGGGATCTCCCATGTATGTGTCATCTGCTTCTGATCTGAATTTGTTTGTGGGATGTGGGGAGAGCAGAGCCCAGACCCAGCTTATGCTGCAGATGGTAGTGGAAACTGCACCAGCTCCTTTCAGATCAGTGAGACCTAGCTGGCCAGGCCTGCAGCTTCCTGTCTCTTTACATGTATCCTTTGAAAAGTGCAGTTAAAGGTTTTAGACTCATTTATGTAGTTTGGTGCATAATGATAAATACATTTTTTTTTTTTTTTGATAGAAGCTGTTTGTAGCACAATGGTTATGTTGCACTTTTATTTCTGAAGACTTCAGAGATTCTTTCTGGGCCATATGACTCACAACTTTGAAGTCACTGAGCAAAGGGTCAAGCCCTTCTTCACTCAATAGATGCTTTCAGCTCCAAGTGCTACTAGTACATTCAGAGCTAAAAATCTTCTCTATTGAAACAGCTGTAGCTTCAAAATGTCGGGAAGCTGCATTAATGCTTCATTTCCTGCAGTGGATCATTTTGCTTATGAAAGTAAAAGAGTTGGGGACATTTAGGGAAAAAGAAGAGAAATAGAAAGAAATAAACCCTCTCTGGAATGGATCTTTTCTTCCCTTCCTCTTCTGTCCCTCTCCCCCTTCCCTTGGATAACTTTATCCCATCAGACCAATAAAACGCAATGATATGGAATAATGATGTGTTCCTAAGCTTTTCCAATTGATCTACTGTTGTGAAAATACATTCAGTACATTCACCTGAATGACTTTGGACAGCAAAACACAAGTGCTTTATGAATAAAAGAAACACTTATTTACCTGATATGATGGAGTGCTGTGACCACAGGAACGTCACTGTCAACCTCTGTTCTAGATTAGAGTAGGTTTGTTGTCAGAAAAGCGGATGTGTGGTTCAGAAGGTGACTGCAAAATTGACCTGTGGAGCTTCATGTTTATTCCCTTCCTCTACTTTCAAGGCCTTAAAAATTGAATTTTGGGTTTGAAAATGAAGCATTCTTCCTGTTCCTGTTAGTGGGAAGGTGATTTTGTTCTGAGAGAAACCAAACAGTGATTTTGCTAGGTGAGGAAACAGGAAAAATGAAGCCCAGCTCTCTTCCCTTGATTAGCTTTCTGTTATATTTAAGATGGAATTTAGGTGTAAGAGATTTAAGGGAGCAGATACTCAGAAAGAAGAGTGTGCCATTATTAATGATTTGCTTCTATTAGTAGCTACATTTTGAATGAGCACTGCCTTCCCCAGGCTGTATTAGCACTGTGAACAATGAAAACAGAAAAATGCAATGTCATAGACAAAAAGTGTAGTCATTAGTATTCCACTATTTTCCTGCAAGTGTTCATCTTCTGCATTTGTCAGCCATACTTTAAAATACGAGGCAAAAATTGTTTAAATGTTTGCCAAATGGGGATATAGAGTTAGGAAATGCTATAATGAGAAGTTATTTCAATCCATGAGATAATATATGTGCTATGTAAGACACAGTTTGATATTATTAAGACATTATTGCAGAATTAAAGTATTTCAAAAAGACACTGTGAAACAGACAACAAATATGATATATTGCAAATAAGGTCATATTGTTACACTGCTAGAAGTAATACATTTATACAGCTCATGATTGTTTTTCTGTATACATTTATCCTTCAGTGGCATTTGGATTTTTTTCCTTGTGTCTTTAAACAACAAAAGAATTTCCTGTAAAAGCTCAAAAACAATGAAAAAGAAGGAAAATCTATGAAAAGAGAGGAGCCAAAAGAACATTGCAGAGGGTGGGTAACAGAGGGGAATGCTCCTTCAAATGTAGATTTCTATATATTTTAATTTCAAGAGTGTAATTTAATAGGAGACTGTAACTGCCAAGATACAGAGTTGCTTGAACTAAGAGAAAAGGAAACTTTTTATACTTTCAGTTTTTACACTATAAAAAACTTGGAAATTTCATCAGAAAGCTTTGAATTTTGTGGGTTTCTAATGAAATGTTTGAATTCCAATCGAGCTACCTCTCTTTTTTTTTTGATTTCACTACTGAGAAATGAGAGGATGTGGAAAGATTTGGCAAAAGGAGGAAAAAGTCAACCCTTAAATAACTGTGGAGATCAAAAAAAGGAGACCTAAATTTTTGTGTAAGTAGTAAAACAAAATTTCCAAGCCTCTCTTCCTTCCATATTTTTAATTACAGAGAAGTCCATTTTTGTCTGCAAACACCTACTTTGAAAAAAGGTTGACTAGCTCTGTTTGTTAAATCATTCTGGTAGAAGTGAGAACATGGAGCATGTTTCTGAATGGTGTGACAGCTATAATTACTCACACGGGGAATAGTTGTTGAGTAGAGGAATCTTCAGTCCAGGTGTACAAGACATGGCAAGATCAAGTGGCTGGAAACCAAAGCCAGATAAATTAAAGCAGGAGGTAAAAGCACAGGTTCGTAATAGGAGTGTGTGTGTGGGTGTTATCCATAGGAATGTCTCATCAGGGAGTGCTGCTCTGTCTCCATCACTTGATGTCTCACATTGTAGCTTTCTAAAAGATGTACTGGAAGGAACTGAGAGATTCCTGGGGTTTATATGCTCAATTCTGTAAGAGGTGAAGTCAGATGAGAGATCACAGCAGTCCTTCTGGTCTTAAAGTCAGAATCTATGGAACATATTTTCAGGCAGCTTTGTGAATCTGTCCTCTGTGGCTGTGAGATTCAGCCTACATGCTGAGTTGGAGGAACCAAAAGTGTTGCAGAGAAAGAATTATCTGGCTGTTTCAAGGAGATAGTTCAGAGGACCTGCATAATCCAGTACAGCATGTGGTACAGTCAGGGCTGCCATGTCATCTGTGAACCGGTTGACAGCTGCCTGTGTTGGCTTGTAAATGCATACAGCTGGGACACCCTTATGGCTCCTCTGCATGTGCTTCTCTCCTATCTGTTCTCATTCCCACCTCATCCCCAACAAGCTGGTGAACACACAGCAGTGTGTTGATTTCCCCTCTGCCACATGAAGAGTGTACTGCTCGTGTTGCTGCTACCCACTTCTTGAAGAAAACTTCATTTGGGAAAAGGAATTTTTGAGCCCAGCAGTACCTGTTCTCTTCTGTAGTTTTTACCAAAGATGCTAATTGCAAAGCCAGGGAGGGGAAGAGAAAGGTTATTTGTGAGGCAGGCAGCGATTTATTAATGAGTAAAGCTGCCCTGCTGAGATCTGAGGTCAGTGCTGGAGGATGTACATTTTCACCTGGTTTTAATGTTGTGTGGGGTTAGATGTGGTGTCACCAACACTTTTGTCTGTAAAGAAACGTATTGCATGGGTCACATCCTGTGATTTCAGGTGAAGAATAGGTGGAAGAGTCAGGCTTAGCTGCTGTCATTAGTTACTGAGTTGTTAGCAGCATGAAAAGGAAGATATTGAGCAGAGGGTGAAATTCCCTGAGTAAAAGAGGTTATTACACGTGAACAGGAAGGATTTATTTTAATCATATGAAGATGACTGAAGAGTTAAAGTTATGTAAGATGTTGAGGGCTAATATTCACAGCAGCTGAAGGAGTGCAAGTGGGAGAAGAATTTTGCACAATTTTTCTTGGTTCTCTATCACTTCGAATGCAGGGACAAGAACCAGAATAGTAATACAGGTTTGTGGTCTAGGATATGCAGTTCCCGCTCATTAAATAACATGGCTTCACAGTTGTTCAATGGATAAAGGAGAAGTAATTTTAGCTTCACATTGCAAAGGGGGGAGATTGAGACAACAGAAATTTATCTGTGTTTTCCTCAGTATAATATTTGACCAAGAGAGGAGCATGTCTTAGACTCAGGTCAGGTGCAGGTGGCTTTGACTCTGGTTTCCCTGAACTTGTGCCTGTGTGGTGGAGCAGCCAGGGCAATGTTCTGTTTGCCAGGGTCCAAGCCTTCCCAAAGGCAGGGGAAGGGACATTGGGTAGGGTGAACATTGGGTAGTAGTGGTGACTTTGTGCCAACTCAAGACTTGCTATTGGGGGGAGACAGGAGACCTCTCAGTGGATTTTTGCTATTTCAGTGATCAGATTAAATTGCATGCTTCAAGAGAATGTATTAGTTAAACCTTAATACATCACAGGGTTTGTGCAAGATTAATCAGCATTAATACTGTGCCATTAAGAGTTAAATTATTTTCCTAGAGTCTCTTAAAGGAATGGAATCAGAGTCAGGATTTGAAGCCAGTGTTTGAAGTCAGGTCCAGCAGTTGGACAGTGAGGTTGGGTTCTCTTGTCATGGGGTTTGGAGCAGCTAGGTAGCAACACCCATTCTTTGTAATATGTATATTCAGAATATCTGTGCAATTAAATTTCAGCACTGATCCTTAAGCAGTTGCATTTGAGACCTCTCTAGACTAGAAGATTCAGACCTTAGTAGATTTTATGTTTCCTAAATTGATTTTATAATTATGTTTTCACTAGTTCAGATTTTTCCCCTGAAATACCAATATTTGATATACTTTCTCCATCTGTCTCTGTCTGTATTCAAATGGCTTGTGAGGTAAACTTAATCTCTCTGTTGCATCATTAGATTCAGCAGCTTGTCATCCTGAGCCATGTTATGGAGGTCTTTGTAGCTCATCTGTGTACTAGTGAAATCTGAGCTTAAATGACTAAGATGTGAGTGGTTTTCCCCCCTGTTGCCTATGGGTAATTAAAATAAATTGGTATGGAATGCATTTTTAAGTTTGAGGAAGACTTAATGTTTAGGCAGGGAATTGCTGAGGAGGTTGTTTTTTGCTGCTTACACTTAGATAAAGCCTGCCTCATTAGTGCAGTTTGCAGTTATTTTTAATTAGTCCATGCAAAACAAAGTAAGGAGATTCCCTAATTCTCTTCTAATTTTCAACTACTTTGCACTGGTGTTACTCCAGCACCTCTAATAGAATTGCTGTAGATTTACCCTTAATGACATGCTACACTAGCATGACATCCTGAATAATGCTCCCCAAGTCATAGATGTTCGTTGCTTAACTCTGCAATCTTTAGTTGCACTTAGTATTTTGGGTCAAACGAGGGTGCAGCTCATTCCCCATGTGTACTGCGGGCACCTACATTTTATTCCAGGTCTTTACTCTTATCTTTACTACTAAACACTCTATGCCTGGAGGGAGAAGATTTACACAGCTGTGTGTCCTCTTACATACAATTAATTTAGGCTACTCACTGCATCAACATATAGTGAGGCAAAGCATTGACCCAGGGATTGTGGTAGTGTGAGGTCTGAGCATTGCGCTGGTACCTAACTCAAGATACCCTCACTTGGAAGAGTTTCCGACTTCTGCTATGATTGACCTTATTTGTGCCATCTCATTCCTCTTTTCAAAGCTAGGTATGCCCAGTGTATGTGTTAAGGAAATTAAATTAGCTGTTGAAGTCACAGTTCAGCAACCCCGCCTTGTGTATGTACTTCCATGCGTGCCTAAAGAACAAGATATGTGATTATTCAGTGTGAGATTAACTCTCCAGGAATAAGTAGGACAGATGTAAAGGTTACGAAATCAAACAAGCAAATGTGGTCACTTAAGATGTTTTGAAATGAATTGTTGCCTACAGTAAGTACGTCTGGGAGAGATCTGTGGTGTGCTGAGGTGGGCAGAGTTTTGGCACATTGGTGCAGATTGCACAATATCTATTACTAAGACATGTGGGACCATTAAATATTAAAAGTAGATGTAAAAATTCATATGGTTCCATTCACAATGAATGGAAGAGACCTAAAGGGAATAGTAGAGACCTAAAGGGAACTTTATTTCTATTTCCCAGAGGGGTTTTAAATGAAAATAACGTTAATGAGGATTAAACCCCCACACATTTGCTGTATAAGAAGCTGGAGCCAGCTTGTAACATTTGTGCTGTTCTCCAATCACTGTCTCCATTTCACCACTGCCTGTGCATCATGCAGTGGGTTATTCCAGTGTGGCTGCTGAAAGAAAAGAGTAACAAAATCTTCTTAACCTGATAATAGTCTTAACTCTGCTGGCTGATGATGCCCAGCTTAGAATTCCTTTTTGGTGGCTCTAACTGTTGAGTTTATAGCAATATATACTCTCATTACTGCTCCCGCAATTTGCTGGGAGTAGAATTTTGCACATTTTTTTCTTGGTTCTCTATCACTTCAAATGCAGTGACAAGAAACACAATTTGCTGGGAGTTTCACTGAGAATTGATTTGTGTTACACCAGTGCTGTATGTAGGACAGTCTGGGGCTCCTCTAGGTATTAGATGCTGGACCATCTAGGCTAATAAAACACCTTCTCTGAAGAATCCTGCAGGCTTGAGAGGTTGATTGTCAGCAGTCACATTCTGAAGTTGCATTTCTTTACTTGCTTTGTGCTTCCTTATAGAATCATAGAATGGTTTGGGTTGGAAGGGACCTTAAAGCTCATCCAGTTCCAACACCTTTGCCATGGGTAAGGACACCTTCCACTAGACCAGTTTGCTCAAAACGCCATCCAGCCTTGACATGAACACTTAGTGTCCTAATAGGTGTGTTAATAACACAGGTAGGCACCAAACGGATTTCCAAAAGTGCATTTGCTTACAAAATAAATATCCCGTATTTGGTGTTGGATGAAATGCTGCCTCATCTGAAATCATCAGGGCCAACGTGTGAGTCCAGATGTTTCCAGTTCTTATGCTTTCCTCTGCTCTTGGGAGGATTAGGGATAGCTACTGGCTTCTGTATGAGAGCTTAAAATGAGCTCTCCCTTTCCACTCCAATTCCATGGAATGCTTTTTCAGGAATTGTCCTGATCTTGTCAGAACCATTTGCTGTACACACTTTTTGGTCTTACTCAAGCATAAATAACACTACTTTTCAGTCATCAGTTGCATGCACGTAATTCAGTATTTGGAGAAGTAGAAAAGCTCTGAAGTGCTTATGGCTTTTCTAGAATTTCAACCTTTAAAAATGACCTTTTGGCAGAGGTCTAGGATGAAGGGTCTGAGTAGGAAAATAACAATTACTGCATAGCTGCTGTCACCGTTTCTGTGTTTGTTCACTGTTAGTTTGGCAGTAAGCAATGTGCTTGTTTCTTTAAACAATGTTTATTTTATTACATTGTGGTGCAGAGAATTGTTGCAAAAGTGCTTGTTTTGTTTTAGTTTCAGAGGAGAGGTTCTTGCTTTATTAGTAGGTGGGATACTTGTCAAAATAAAGAACTAAAACCATGCATAGGCTGGTACCATAAACCAAATCCTCAGCTTGCTTACAGTGGTCAAAACGTTGCTTTGTGTCTCTCTTAAACTCACATACACCTACTGAGTCAATGACATTGCATTTGTGTACAAAACTGGTGAAGGAAAAGGGTGCTGACTTCGGTGGTGGTCTTCCAGATTTGCTGAGGTATTGGTAGATTTGATTGCCGCAGTCCTTTTTTTGAACTCACTGAATATACAGATAACTATACATGCAGGATACAGGGTGCTGCATAGTAGCCTTGTGCTCAACTTGTTCCGTTTTATGAGAGAATAAAAACTAGTGCTTAAACTAAAACAACCAAACCTGTAAAGATATCTTCAGTAACTTAAAATGAGTAAATTTGTAGTAAAATTAGTAAATTGTAGTACAATTAGTAAAATTGTCTAGGCTTGCCTTAATGCTGTGTGTTTTGCCAGTCGAATGAGCAGCATCTTTACATGATGTTCAACAGGTAAACTGTATGAAAGAAGATGTCTCCTTAAGGTATGAAGCAGAGAAGAAGAAAACTGCATTAGTGCTGTTGTCTCAGTTCAGCTGCAATCTCTCTCTGCTGACTGAGGGACATTATTGCATGATCTCCTGGTGAGAGTGGTTATCATTAAAACAGTTAAATTCAATATGGCTCAAATCAAGATAGGGATTTTATGCAATAGTCACACAAAGGGTGTCTGCTGCTGCTAGAAGGATCTATAACTAAGTAGCTTTACATTTTAGATGATGACAAATCCAGCTATTCTGACCAAAAAGCTTCTAGAAATACAAAACCTATGGATATGATGTATTAAAAGTGACCACTGTCTTGTATTTATGTAACTCAAATACAGTTTGTATGTAGAACAGACTGGTGCCAAGCTTTATCTCAATTTCTTACTTGAGTTCCTTTTTCATCTTGAAAGCTGACATATTTTTGTCATTAGTATCTTTGTAGTGCCAAAATATTTCAGATAACAAATTCTAACTTGATTTGCAGAACTTAACTGTAGGTACTTCTTGGCTTTGCCATATTGGGTTGAAGCTTAAGCTACAGATAGCTCAAAAATTAATGGAAAGAATTAATTGTCCATTAGTATTAGCTTTGCATATGGATATTACTGGGGAGTCCACTGACAGCCATGGCTTCTAGGGCTTGTGATAGAATAGGAATCTCAAACCAAGAGATTCTCTACTTTGTTTTAGCCTAGGGGAAGACTAAACCAGGCTTTGTTTTAGCCTAAGGCAGAAGGGAGTGGTATTTCTGAGTTCTGCTGGATTGCCACAGGGAAGTGGAACTGGGCTCAGTGCAGCATTGGGGGTGACAGACATCCTTGTCACAATCCTCATTGAACACTCAAGAGAGGTTTCAAAGAGCTCAGAGACCAACAAAGAGGTGGATTCAGTAAAGGACTTGCCCATAGGGCAGTACAGGGAAGATTTTGCTTTATTTCTATGCACTTCTGATTTGTTCTCCTTCATTTGTTGATATCAGTATGAGGTTACATCTGTTTTGCATTTGATATGATGGAGCAACTCTTCTCAGCTTTTTAGGAATTTATTCAGCTTTCTCTAGGCATCTTGTTTCTCAATGTATGCTTTCTCTCAGTGACAGATGCTAGGAGTTGGCTTCCTGAAGGGAGAGGTAGCAGGAGGTGGGGGAGTTTATTAAAAACAAGAATTTGCCTTCTCTCTGCAGAGAAAGATCAATAATGCCTTTGATTATTGCATTTCTGTAAATGATTGGACACATCATTGGTGGCTGAAGCATGCTAAAGCCATGTGGTCACTTCACATGGACGATCAATACATAAATACAAGGCAGACAAGAATGACATGAATAACTGGCTTTTTTGAACACATGGCTGCTTCTTGCCAAGTGCAATATATGGGTGGCTTTTAGGGATTGATGGATGAGCATAATTTTATGTGTGGGAGCTTGAGCTAGAATGATAAAATTGATTTTAAGGTTAGCTGTACTAGATCAAGTACCAACTGCAGCTGAGCTGGTATACTTCTAGCTCATCAGTGGTGAGAGATAGGAGGATAGAGAAAATTCAATGTTTTCCGTTCTTTTTGACCTCCTCCATTAGATTTGTTTTGTGTTCAGTGCTCTGCGATTGCCATCCTTGCCATTTTTTCATCCCCTCTTCACATTCTTCTTTCTCATCTATTTTATTATTTCATCTATTTTCTGTTTATTAATTCTCCTTTCATTGCTTTTTGGAATTTGGTTAAAGAGGTATGGAGTCTGACATGGTGAATATCCAGACAAAATATGAGCATGTGGCTGACATTTCTTCTGTTAGTGAGCCCAGTTCCCAAGCTTTTGTATGCATCAGAAGTCCAAACTCAGACCTGATTTAGCAAAAAAGCCACTACCTCTGGAGTGGGCTGATTTACAACCACAGGATAGAAATCTGCCTAGTTTCCTATCAGCCACAGCTTTGAAATGTAAATAAGTTGGTACTGATTTTGTGTGTGTGACTGTGTGCATACCTGCATACTTCCTTTCCCACCAACCAAGTGTTTTACAGTTCTCTTTTCTGTAATTTTTCTTCCCTTCTGTTTTGTCTGAAGCGTTTCGGCCATTTCCAACACATGCAGGATGCTATGGAATAAAAATCCACGTACACATAAGCACCTTAAGCTGGCAGCCTGCTCTTTCCCTGTTGTGTGGGCAGATGCCCACAGACCATTTGAAGGCAGTCTAGTTTGAGAAGGGCAGCTTCAGATGAAAGACAGAGCATTTGAGAAATAAAGCTCACACTTTCAAGGACTGGGGCAGAGGTTGGATGCCATCTGGATTTTATTTCCAGTTATCCTTTCTAGAATTTCAAATTTGAGGTTGAAACCATGTTCCAGCTACTTCAAAGTCATTCTGCCTGCAAAAGTTTCACAGCTTAGGCTGAAAGTACTGCTATGATGGAAGCTGCTGTTGTTGGCTTTGAGATCTTGTGGAGTGTTCTAGCCAAAATGCTCTTGTTCGTTAAAAGCTGAAGTGGTGAGTTAAAAGCAACCCTGGGAAAGAGTGTGTAATGCTTTTAAAAAGTCTAGGCATTTCATGCTTCCGGAATTTTTAAAATCAGTGCATTTTGTTGTGTTTTCTCAGTGTTTAAAAATGCCATGCAGCATTCAGAACCCATTTTACTATTTTTTTAATTAGTTATGCTTATATTAGTTCATATTAGATGCTGGTGGCATTTACTTGTTCCACCATAAATTAGTATCTTGTCTGATACAAAAATGAACCAAGAAACCATTGTGATTGAATAGGTTTGCAGCCTAAATATGCAAGTATTAGTAGTAGGTGAAGAAAACATTCTATATCACACTTTTGCAAATAGGGGGTATAGGCAGTGATTTGGACTTGGGTATTCTTCATCTGCTTAAGGCCTGGATCCCCAGGAGCAGAGCCCAGATTAGCAAATATGAATGTTTTTTATGGCTGGGACTGCTACTGAATTATTAAAAAATCATGCAGAAGGCAGCCTCTCCAAATACTTGCAATGTGAAGTTAATCATCAGTATTCTAGCCCCTGTCTTACTGGAAGGAGAACTGACAGAGAAGTGAATCAGGCTTTCCTAGCCACACATCCCCAAGAGGGATTGTAAGACTAATGTAGGAATTCTCTTGCTTTCATACTAGTTCCCTGCTCAACTTTCACCACTGAGAGATGAACAGAAGAATCAGTCTTAGGTATTAAATGCCAGTGCTTAGTTAAAAGGCAGGTATGTGAAAGACTGCAAGCTGCTATATGCTTATACGTGATGAAGCAGCAATAAGATTTCATCACTAAATAAGAAATGAATACATCTGTTAGTGTTGTGTTTTTCTAGGTTCAGACTGTGAAAACATTGGCATTTCGATCCTGCATAGCCTTTGAGCCTAAACCACATAGTGTGGTAATCTGGTAATATGATATTTTTAATTGTAATTTCTCTTTCTATTTATTTAGTTTGTATTTGTTCCTATCTAGATGCAAAAATCAATAATTTCTTTTACTGTTAGCTTTGTTAACATTTTAATTGATCTTGAAGTCAGTTTTTTTATACAACAGCTTCTGCTTGCTAACGTTTCATTGAGTTGGTTTTAAGGCAAATGAAATCAACCTTTTTAAGAGTGGTTTTCTTTTCAGTGTACCTGGAATTGTCTGAATGCTGCTTTTTGCACTAAACATTTAGTTCATTTCCTTCCTTATTACAAAACCACTTGCTGTAACAGGGTTGTCATTTATTTCAACTACAAAAATGTTGTGTAGCATTATCAAAGTAACCACCTGGAGTGCTATAAGTAATGCACATGCATGGAACAGAACTCTGCTCTTTATTACAGATTTTCAAATGCAAAGTAGCTGCATGTCAATTTGAAATAACGGTTGACTTCAGTAGAGTTGCTTAAGATTTATACTTGTGTAATTGAGAGTAAAGTGCAGCTTCATGTATACCTCTTCTAATAGTGCAGTAGTATTGTGTGAGAAGTAAATCTAAGCTTTATTACTGTCTAATAAATTATCTGGTAAGCACTATAATTAAACTACAAACCAGTTCATTAGACTAAGGCAGTATCACTAGATTAGTTCTAATATCAGATAGGTAGTTGCAGAATGTGAGTGGCTGACTGAATATTATTGCTGTGACAGCAACAGTTAATTCAAATAATGGTGGAACTTTTATAGATGAGGTTGTGACAGAATTAGTAAAAGCAGATTCACTGAATAATTGGTTCTTTCTTGCTACAGTAAGTCATTGATTTCTATTCTCTTCCTTCTCCTTCTTCCTCCTACAGGTGTAGGAATCAATCTGAATCAATCTGATCATATGTATATAATGCCCCGAGACTTCAGCTACAGCTGTAGCAAAAGTCGAGTGACTATTGGTATAGAGCAGAAGAAATGCAAAACCAAATCCATCAGCAAGCTGGCAGGCGAGTGGTTTAGGAGGTGTGGGTTGTAGAATAAAGCAAGGGAACATGGTCAGCTGGGAGCAGCAACCAAGCGCACTGTGGTGCAGGCAGAGCTGGGGCAATGGGGGGTTCTGCCACAGGCCTGCTGAGCTGCTCAACCTGCTCCTGATTTTTTTCCTTAAACAGAAGTTGCAGCCTAATGTAGTGTTTCCAAGTGTGAATTGCTACAGTGTTTTCACATCTATAATGCCATAATTTCTCAGCACATGCTTTCAGAGTGTTTATCGTGATCTAGTACATAATCCTATTTAATGTATTCTTTTAATAGCACCAGACTTTGGGGTTGTACTGCCAGATTGAAATTGATAGCCCTTGTTGTAATAGCCATTTTAAGGAGAAGTGAAAGATGTGAATCAAGCCACTGGTTAAAGTGTGCCTTGATAGGCAGTTGCCCAAAGATCAGATATAGCTCCAGACTCTGAATTAGGATCAATCAATTTTCTTGTACAGTAACATTTCTCAGGAAGTTTAGAGTTGAAGCTATATTTAGTACCTCGAGGGCCCTTGCTTTGATTTTGTTTTTGCATGCTGAAAGCTTTGATTGGACCTGTGTGTTAACTTGTCATCACTTCAAGGCAGTGTTACATAGATTCATCAATACTCATTTTACTGTGCCTTGCCTGCCTGATGTGTTCTGCAGCAGATGGAGAGGATAACAGCTCCCTGCTGCTGATGTTACTGCAGTCCTATGCTCCTCTCACAGATTCTGTTTTTTGAATGCCATATAACTGTATTTAGGAGTTCAGTCACTTGGGACATCTACTTTGCAAACTCTGACAGTGCTGAAACAAGGCTTCTGAATAATTCTTAAAAACAACATTATTCATAGGTCTCTCTACACTGGAGTGGCAGGTACAGACTGTGTAGATACAAAGAGAACTGTTTCTTTTCTACATGCTCTGTGTCATACCCTCACCATTGTTGTATCTTCTGGATTCAGGCATGATTCCACCTGGATTCTAGAATTCCTCTAATATTTGGCTAATCTTCTGAGTTCTGATTTCACAGAATAATGAAATACAGACCCAAACTGTGGTCTCTGTGAAGTGTCCACACAGCTTGAGGAGAGTGAAAGAAATTATTTAGATTATATGCATGTTTTGGTTCCTCTGTTACCAGCATGCTCTTTTGTATTGGATTCTTGAGAGCTGAGAAAGTCAATCTTTTTAATTTGCACTCTGGAGGATTCTTGCAGATGCTTTTCAAACAGTTTTATACTCCAGGAAGTCCAGACTGATCTTCTGCCAAAATCCAGGAGCTATTCCCCTAGTTTTTCTGATAAAGCAGGAAGTCTTTGCTTGGTATCTGATAACCAGGATGTAGATGAGTGTAATGAAATATGTGCTGCTCTATTACAATCTATACTGATTGGACAACATTTAAAAAACTCAATGGCAGTCCATCATTTTAGTCCTTGTCTTACAAAGGCACAAGTTTAGGTACAACAATTTGACAGCTCAAAACCTTGTTTAGATATATAAAATTTGAATATTTTCTAAATCTGTAACATTATGCCTTGATTCTGAAAAAGACTTAGGCATATGTTGGTTGATTGTGTGCAGACTTCTGTCATTCTTGTAGGGTTTTAGAGCGACAATGGGTTTTGTTTCGTAATTATTTGTAATATACTTAATGCAATCAGATATATACCCTTTTACAGCATTTGGATGCTACTAGATGAATTCAGCTTTGACTCTGGACGTTTGTGTTGCTAAAGCATCAATTGCTGTTTACACAGGTGCTAAATAACATTTCCTTTTCCAGCTGCTCCATTATAGACCTTTTCTTACTGTTGCTGACTGCAGCATACAGTTGAGAAGAGCTGCCGGGTACCACTGGCGTGGTGCTTTGATAGTTCACATAGAGATGTTAACGAGTTCTTGGCTCCAAATTCTCTTCATGTTTCCAGTTCTGCAGCTGATAAAAGCTCTTCTAGAAAAGAGCAAGTGTTCATTTTTCTTGTGAAAGTCATGGATTTGCCTATGCTTTATCTGGGTTTAGACGACGACTTCTGAAATGACAACAAATGTAGGTTTATGGACAGTTGGCTCTGGCACCTGCAAAGAGGTTGTACCAAGGTAGGGAACAATCTCCTAAGTAACAAGAGACAGAACAAGAGTAAACAGCCTCAAGCTACACCAGGGGAGTTTTAGCTTGGATATTAGGAAAATTGGAACAGGCTGGCCAGGGCAGTGGTGGAGTCCCCATCCCTAGAATATCAAAAAACCGTGTAGATGAGGCCCTTGGTGACATGGTTTAGAGGTGGTCTTGGCAGTGCTGGGTTAATAGACTTAATGATCTTAAAGGTCTCTTCCAATGTAAATGATGCTATGATTCTTTGAAATTGTGGAACAGCATGCTACATCCAAACCTTAAATTGAATAAGTAATACTCAATTCCTGCAGGATTTTTAAATATAATTCACCATTTCCTGGCTTGATTAGCCAGGATATATCTCTTATGTTAGTAGAATGAGGGTTCCCCTAGAAAGACGCATATAAAATGATTTAACAAATAATGTGGATAGTTGCTGTTTGACTCCTTGATAATTGTTATGGTTGTTAATCCTTAAAGATCCAAGAAGCTATGTGAAACTAATTGGGTATTTTAGAGCTCTGCTATGTTTATCTAACAGTTTAAGTACTTCTAAATTTAGTTTGACATTTACTTGTATTTAACAATTGGTAAAAAGAAACTGATGTAATTAAATGAATGCACAACTGTATGTTGTTTTAAAACCAGTTACATCAATTTAACTTGCATTTGAATGTTTACTTATGGAAATTAAACCTACCTGAGTCAGATTTAATTTTAAGGGCAACTGCATGGGGCCCAATAATGCAGAAATTGCATTGTTTGTGATATGGAAACAATGGAGTATGGAATGACTCTAATTGGAAGGTAAAGCAAATGGATTTAAACTGCATGTAGTGATGCTTAATTCAAGTACACACGCAGTAGGGTTGGTAAGTGGTAACTTCTTAAGTGATTGTAACTCCATGACTCTTGGTGAAGAGCCCATATCTTCTGAAGAAACTTTAGGGCTCAGACTTGTAATCTGTTTATTACAGCTTAATAAATTACCATGCATCATCTGAGGCACAGCAGTGAAAGCCCGGAAATGTAATCTACCTTAAATCTCTGTAAGAGGTTTGAGCTACATAGGATTACCTGGCTGTGGGCTAAGAGTGCACATAAGGATAAAGAGTTGTGGTAACGTGAATTTGAGATGGTAATGGATAGTGTGTAGGGATATGTGTTTCTGTGTTTTGCCTTGTGCATTAAAAAAAAAGTGGATTGCAGCCATCAGCTTGTAAATAAAGAATTTGTAATGGAATTCATCCTGTGGTATTCTCCAAAGCCCATAAGTTCTATCCATAAGTGTTTATTTGAATTTTCTTTGCAAATTCCATCACACCTGTGTTTAGAAGCTTAAATTATATACCTTGGTGGTTTTCAAATATGTTGAACTTTCAAATCATTGGAAGCTGCTACAGGTTGAGCACTTATTGAAAACAAGCCACGTGTTCAGAATCTTAATAAGATATGTGAGCCTAGTTTTAGCACCCTCAGGATACAGCCCAAAGTCTATTACATGAAGAAGATACCTTCCGTCTATCTTAAAGATATTGCCTCAATTTGTAATTGATTCTGAGCTATTACTACATATTTAAAAATAACTTTTTTTTTTAAGACTACCTCATATTGCAGTGGAAGTGCTCCTGGAGAGGTATTCATAGAGAATGCTCACCTCTGTGTAGCTGTACAAAACAAACCAGTGGCTCAGGTTAGGAAGAATTGTTCAGGGACAGAAGTCTGTACAGCACAGGTCAGCAGGTGAAAATGCAGAATCTGTGTAACTGGTAGCTTTTCTGTTATTTACAGATGTAACATCTCCTCTGAATTATTCAAAAAGATGATAAACGATAAACCCCAATATTTTGAGTTGAACTCCTCTCTGCAAGGTGACACAGTGCTGCCAAGTCAGTTTCTGGTTCCCAGCAGTATCAAAAAGTAGTCTAAAGTATGTTTGTTTTGCAATAGTGCTGAAGTTGTAAAAGCAAAAGGACTGCAGACATCCTCCCATTGACTTTAATCCAGTCCTTTTAGCTAGCACAGCTCAAGCTGGTAGGAGGAATTATTATTTTCCCAGTTGGGTGGATGGTATTAAGTAGGTGTTAAAACCATTGTATAATTCTTCCTGCATGTGCATTTATCTTGTCTTACAAAACCAGGGAACCTGATGGTGCCATACCAGTTTTGGGAACCAAACCAAGCTCTCTTCTGTTAAAGACTCTTTAGGTGACTTCAGGGGCTCATGGTTGGTGATGCTGTATGTGGTCTATTGTTACCCTGAGGATGGCAGGCTTCACACTGTCACTTTGTCATCTCTCTCCATCTGAATCTCTGGTGTCCTTTCTGTCTGAGTGGATGGGGAAATAAGTAAGTAGAAATCTGGAGCAGTCTTTTGAGACTTTAGCTATTTAGGGCAATACTCTGGTTTCTGTTTCTTTGATTAAACTTCTTTCCAAATCCAAGTACTCTGTGTTTAAAATTAAGATACATGAAATCAAGACAAAGTAGTTAGCTGCAATTACGCTTTTTTTTTTTTTTTAGGAAATGAACCAAGATAGGACCTTCCCAGTCAGGTAATAGAATATTTTTGATTAATGCATTTAAATAGTCAAACTCAGAAATGAGGAGACAATGAGATAACATTTGATGTGCATTTCAATTCACTGCTGTCACTGTGTTCATAGACTTGTAATAATGTCTGTGTACTGTGCTAGTTCAAAGGGATAGCTCTGCCATGGAATGCACTGAATGAACATGCGCAGCTGGGAAGTGTCTTGGAGTGAGTCAGAACTGTGTATTTAATATTGAAAGATTTCTGTAATGCTGTAGTCATCTGTAAACACTAAGACTGAAACAAGCTAATAAATATAACTTCTTTGTCTTATGAACAACAGTTTAGGTAACAACTACAGCCTGGGTAAAGAGGAGGTTTTGTTTATTTTTCTTTCCAGGTTTCACTTGCATCCAATAATTATTGAGCAGGAATACCAGACTGAGCAAGCTTCATTGTAATTTTTCCAGAGATGAATATCATTTCAGGAAAAAAAAACAATCCATATAAGCAGTAGAACACATTTCTTTTTCTGAAACTAACAAATAAGGAAGAGATGGTAGAAGATTAAAGAGCTAAGAATTTCTAATCAACTGTTTACTCAGATTTTTCCTCTTTTCACTTATAAACTGATCTTAACTTGAGAAGCCTCCTTACACATTTCATGTCCAGCTCAGGTATTCTCTGGCTCTGTTTTGGAACACAGAAATGTGTTTGCATTGTCTTTTTGGTGTCATCTATTTTCCTGCTCTTCCAGGGGAAGCTGCTCATTGGCACTGTACAGTGCTGCTGTTCCAATGTTATCCAGGTATGAAAAACCTTTGAACCCTTTTATAGATGTGGTAGAGTCTGACTTTTTCTGGTAATTCTTTTCCATGTTTTCTTATTCAGAAAGGGTGACAAATGTCTCTTTCCTAGAAGCTGAGATCTGAAACTGCGTAGCTTTTGTAGCTGTCCTTCATTATTCTGCTAGGAAGAAGAGGTCAGGCCACTTAAAGATGATAAAGACTGATGTATCACAGACAGGGTCAGAAGCAGAATTGCTTCATTCTCCTAGAATTATGTTAACTCTTGAGCTGGATTTTGCTTCAGCTTCTGTTCTGTATGGCAGTATTTTATCTGACTTTCACAGAATGTGTCTGCTGTCAAGCTGAATGCATCACCTTAGTCACTGATTATATAAATCTGTTTTTTTTCCCCCACCTATCATCACTTTGTGAACAGCTATCTTACATTTCCTTTCTTCAGAGTTTCAGTTTTCTTTTTGTTTCACTTTTCTTCCTGAGTTGCATAAAAAGTCTTCCTTGTAGCCAAAATAGCAATTATAAAATTGCAGTACATGGACTTTCCCACAGTGCACCACATATCCATTGGTGTCAGCAAATTCAGTTGTGTGACGTACATGGCATGGAGTCTGTTTTAAACCTGTGCTGATGAGAGGTTTGTCAACAGCCCCTTCTCAAATCCTTAGTAGAGAGCAGTTAGCAAGGTCAGGGTCAGGTAGCGACTGTGGATAGTGACCTATATTACTGCTTAGTCCTTGCATGCCGAGTCTTTTGAAGCCAATGAGTTGAAAAGGTATATCCTAAAACGTCCATATGCGAGATCAGATTGAACCATATTCTGCTCTGATACAGAAAGACTGATATTGTTGCAATTTTCTCTACCAGTTCCAGGCCTGCTGAGGTATTGTTGGTCTTTATTGTTGTTAGTGTGCCACATTTAATAAAAATAACTGCTTCTGTTCTGCTTTAATACTTTGACCCAGATCTGACAATTTCAGAGTCGTCTGTTGCGTAAGAGTTTTGCATCTCCTTCTGTTGGCAGGTTCTGCACCTTTGTTCTGGGCAGAGATGTGCCCTTCTCTGATGTAAGTGTGCAGCCACTTCCCAGATAGTATCTCTGTACCATAAATATTTTAATTCCAGAAGTTCCTCTCCAGATTTAGTGACTCTCTTAACCAATTTGTACTGGCACCATCTTTTTTTTATCCATTTCCTTCTGAAAAGGTTCATAAACTACCAGTGTAGTTGTCAGTGAATTGACAGCAAATGCATAGAAAGTTGAGTCAAAGTCTGGAAGGTCCAGTGTTCTTGTTGCAAAGATCTAGTTGTTGAAATCCAGTAAATGAAACTGAAGCTTTCAAACTGAATATGGCTGCTATCTAGAACAGTTTAGTCCTTTGCTTTCTCTAATATGGTAGTGAAAGAGAATGGAAAGCTCATTTGTCATGTTGACTTCAGTGGTTCATAATGAACCATAGTACAACAGATTTTGGGATGCCATCTGAAGTTGTAATTTCCATGACTTCTGGTTACCGTTATATCAGAGATTCTGTCTTGGGAATATGGAAATTCTTTGTTGTTAATCCCTGTATATGTAGGATGGAGTTTTCAAAACTGTCTAGTATAGTCTGCTCCCACTGGGGCATCAAAGGTAGTTTTACCTCTGGCTTTAGTGAGAATAGAATTATGTACCTATTTTAAATGCTTTTAACAATCTAGTTCACTAATTGGTTTAGATTTGGATACATTTATCCCTGGCAAATGCACTTTACTTAATAAGCATCTTCTTGCACTTGCTTCTTGACTCTATCTCATGACCATTATAACCTTGCTAATAAAGAATTATAAACTTGTGATTTCATCTGACCTAACTTTCTGCTTTTACCATTTGATAACATTTCTGCCTTACTTGAGCAGACTTAAAACACCTCCAGTCTTAAAGGAAATTCAGTGTAAAGAATTCCTGAACATCCCATTATACAAAGAATACACAGAGGGAATAGTTATGGTACCATGAGGCTTAGTATGAGAGTAATTGAATGAAAGATAGTTTTTTAATGGTAAGATTTATGCTGTATAAAAGACTTGACTGAGTATTGCCTGCATTGAATAAACCAGTAGGTGAGATCATCAGTTAGGTAGTCACAGAAATGACTGAACATATCTGTCTCCTTGTTATTTTCTCCTTCATTCTTTGCCATTCTTTTCCTCTAGGTCTTCCTATTCAAATTCACCATGCAGAACAGCTGCCCCGGGCCAGCTCCTGCTGAGCTTGCTGATGGGAGAGCACGGATTCTTGTTGCTTTTCTGTGGCAGGTTGTGGGTGGATGTTGGACATAATGAACCCAGTCAAATAAAAAATAACTTAAAAAATGTTCTAAACCCAAAACAGAGCCTTGAGCCCTTTTGGGAAGGGTGGGATGGTGTTCTGGGAAACTGCAGCTGTTGTGTATTGCATCCATGCTGGCATCCGAGGGGAACGGCTATTAGAGCAGGACCTAGAGCATCACACCTGCAGTCCAGTCGCCGTGGGATCAGTAATTACGTGTTAATTAACAAGTCTGGAATGAGTGAGAGTTTGCATGTCAGCAGATAATCTGTATAGTGACTAATAAGCTGCAGAATGTTTCCAATTAACAAGCTTGAAAAGGAAATCCCAGTGAGTGTTTTGCTCGGTTGGGGAAGGAGTGAATGAATGCGCTCTGTTGTTAGGACCCTCAGCATAGGAAAATGGCAGATTTAAAAACTACATTGTAAAGATTAAGATCTGTGAAACACAAATGCTCAAGTTACTTGCTACTGCTGTGCACTGATGGAATCATACAGAGTAAACCTCAGTGAAATGAAATTTTTCACTTAAGTAAGAGCAAACATTGAAAAATTCCACTCTTGCATAGGTTCGTTGAGGCATTTTAGTAGTCTAAAATGTACTTTTAATACAAGTTTTTTAATGGACTGAAGTAGGGATAGCTCCAGAATCTTGGGATGGAAGCAAACATTGCAAGCTTTCTTTGGCACAGACTCTGGGAATCATTGACTATCCTTCACCTCTTTTGGGCTTTTCTCTGTGATCTCCAGGTGGCAGATTCCCTTCATTATATGTTTACATAGTAATGTAAGGAGAAAAGTTATTTCCCAGTGACCTGGATTGTCTGTTTTGCCTTGACTTTATTCCTGTTCTGTCCATATGCGCACTCATGACCAGTGCTTGGAGAGGTAATTTCCAGAGGTGTTTGAGCAATTTTATAACCTTTCTTCTTTTCCTCCCAGGATGGTATCACAAGTGCAGGCAATGTGGGACTCTGTTTTTTTAAATAGCTACAAGTAAGGAGAGTTCATACAGAGGAAGAATGATTAAAACTTGTTTGGAATGTTACAATTTATAAAAGTGGACTATAAAAGCTTTCTATTAGATTGGGCAATTTAAGAGCTTCAAGATACATGGTGTATAATTCTGAACAACTTTCAAGCACTGCAGATGGATCAGAACTGGTCAAATTAACCTAAAGGCATGGATTTCAAGTTAATGCTTGATGAGTGAGTTGTATTCAAAACTACAGTCAGACAGAAGACATACACTGTGATGGCCTTGGTGGATTTAGTAGTATTGTTATGGAGATATGCTCAAAATATAAGTGATGTTTAGACTTGTCAATATCCAGAACTAACTGGTTCTGGCTCCAGCTCCATGTTGTGCAGCTACTTTTAATGTTTTCTCCAAGTGAGAATGCTTTTATTGTAAAGAAAGTCTGACAGACCTTATCTGCCATGGCTCATCTTCAGCTCCCTCCAAGCAGGATGTGTGAGTCATGCAGACCCCACCTTGCCTGGGCTGAGCTACAGGAGCAGGAGTCCAAACCCCACTCTTGAGCTATTGCCACATTGTGTGTCTCAGATAAATGAACATTTTGCAGCAAGTGAGAGTTTTTTATGATCTTGGAACAAGTGCAGCTTGGATATGAATACTGCCAACAGTTGTAGCTTTTCTTCTTAGTAATCATCAGTCTTCAGGTTGGCAGTAGGCTGTTGACTTGTCAGAACACAGAATCCATCATTTTCATCCTGGGTGGTACCTCATATCCCATGGAAATCACTGAAATTCTGCTTATAATGTTCAAGGCTTGAGTTGCCCTTTATGGACCTGTGAACCTCAGAGGCACTGCTTCCCTCATCCCACCCCACCCCTCAGACTGCTGCTGCTGCCACGCTTAGGGAGTAAGGCAAAAGCACATGGAAATGTATTAGATCATATCCACGTGGTGAGGGGTAGCAGGGTTGGGCTGGTCACTTGTAAAGTCTAGACACTGCAAGAAGTTCTTCCCAGTTTCTCTTCTATTTTCCTGCAGATCCCTTCCTGTCTGCTACACTAAACTGATGTTGGATCTAAGAGGTCTTGATCCCATCTAAGGCATCATCTCTTTCATGGAGTTAAATTTTTATTACCTTGTAATTAATTTGTTAAGTTCTGTATGGTACGTGATAGGAAACTGAACTGGGTGTACAGATTTGGCCAAGCTTCACTTAGAGCAGGCAGGCAGGTGTTCTGCCATGGCAGATAAACTATGATCCTTGACTTCAAGCCTTTTTAATTATCATGGGGCTTATTAGTTGCTAACCTCCATCAACCGCATGCTAGCAGGTTGTTTTTAATTAAATTAATCCAGTTCAAGATCTTTCCCTCCTCCAGCAGCTTCTGAAGGATACTTGGGCTTGTAATCACTCATAACAGCTTGCAGAATTTTTAGCCTTCTCCTGTCATGTTAAAGACAGGATTGGTTGGGGCCTAAGAAATGGTGTATGTTTTTCATTCTGAAGACAATGTGTATCTAGAATTATGTCTTCATAGGTAATTGAAGTTGCAGCTGTTGTGTCAGGCACCTCTTTGCACACTGTCAGGCAATACAGGCACTGTGGAAGACTACTAGCATCTCAAATAAACAGTTGATGTTTCTAACACATGCAGACCATTATGTGTATAAACATGAAGCTTTTTAAATACATTAGAGTGACTGTAAATCAGTTGACATCACTGGTTTCTGTCAATAGAAAATGTCATTGTGGTCATCTCGTGTTAATCCTGGTTTTCCATCGGTCTGACAGCTGTCCTTAGCTTATTGTTGAGGATGTTAGTAAGATGATGACAAGTCATATTATTCCTCCCTTACATGGTATGTTCCAGATTCAATTAGTGTAATGTCATTATTTTAAAAGTGATTTTTCCCTCTACTTTTGGGTATGTGTAGAAATGATCTGATTACTTGTGATTCCTGTTAGAAAGTACTGAGTGCATTCATGCCTCCCCTGCAGTTTGACAGGCTATGCTATACAAAATGCTAAAATAAAGATGCCTTTGAAGCAATAGCAGCAGTTGCCAGCACATTGTGTTTGACATTGCCGTACCACTGAATGAATGGACACGATCTTTAAGTTACTATGAAATAAAAACACATGGAAGTGGAGTGTGAAGAATTTAGACTTTCAGATGACATTTAGCTTCTCTGTACCTCTTTGTGTCTTGTTTGCCATCACCCATGTGACTTAAATTTTCTAGAAATCCCTCTCACAAATGTCTTTAAAATGCTGGGAGACACCTGGATGTCAAAGAACTGTAAAGATTAGCAAATACTCTTCTAATTCTTGGAGCAGTCGTACCTCTGACTGAACTGGGGTCACCACCGTAGCTTTAAAAACAGGCTCTCAAACTGTGCAATCTCAAAATAGAAGTAGTTTAAAAAAGCTGACGCTTTCCCCAAGGTCTGTAAAACCAGCTAATCCCAGACAAAAGCTGGTGTCCTTAATTCATCTCTGTAATTTCTGCGATGTTAATGCCTCTTGTCCCGGCTGTCAGTGTGGCTCCACAATGAATCTGCCTGTATGCCATTCGCAGGGGCTGGTTGAAATGGTGTGGGATTCCTGAGCTGAGGTGGCTGGCCAAATCCCACCCTGCTGTCTGCTGCATGATAGTGCATTACCCCCGCCAGGCTGAGGTGGCATGCTGAACCTGCTGGGTTTATAACTAGGCATCATGAGTCAGACACTTTACTGTTAAAAGTGCAGAGTTTCAGCTATTAAATTATTTGTTAGCCATAAGAATCTGAGGATTCATGAACCGTCTCTTTTGAGGAATGCACTGATTTCACCAGATAAATGTTTAAAGTGGGACTGAGATAGCAACCAACCACAGTAGAAAATATTTTTTCCTCTGAGATAAAATGCTCTTTAAATATGTATATATTTAAGAGGTTATCTTCTCTGTCTAATTCTGGGCACCCCTTCTGTCAGCAGCAGGCAGAATTATAACGAGGAAACTCTCAGTGGATGCCTTTATTTTCTTGTGAAATGTGTCAGATGATAAGCAAAATGTAACTGGGTATTTATTTTACTTTTCATGTGTCCTGCAAACTGTGGAAGGCAGGAAGAGGTAGATAGAGCAGCAACAGCCTGATAAGCATTGCTTTTTCTTTTTTTGCCAGCTTTCTGTTTATACCGCTTTTGAGCGAATACTGGAATAGAGACCAAATGTCTTTACTCATCTGGGAGATTTCAGAGCTGCTGAGAATAAACTGGTGCAGAAAGCAAATTCTTGATTACAAGATCTGTAGGTAAATGTTACCCTTGCAATAATTGGCATTTCCCCTCCATATCCTCCACAGCACATTCTGTTCTAGCAGTGCCTAACAAACAATAATAGCAAAAATAAGGCATATATTTTACACTGGTTATTTTCTGTCTTTTTACTGAAGAGGACGCATAATGGAATTAATCTGGCTTCCCATCTGTTGCTAGGTGCAATTCAAAGTGGCAGTTTTGACCTATAAAGATTTGGCTGGTTTGCGTCATGCTTACCCTAGAGACAGCCTCTCCCCTTTAATTTCTCTGTGTCTCCATTTTCCATCTGTGAAAAATCAGGATAACACTACTTTTCTGCTTCACAGAGATTTTACAAGGACACATTTATTAACGGACACAAAGCATAGGCTCTGTATTAGACATCACATGAATGTCTGTCTAAAAACTTGTTGCTACCTTCAGAAGCCAAGTTGGTTGACCTTCATTATGTGATATAAGGTGTTGTTCTAGACCGTTATGGATTGCCAGCTCCTAATTTTGCCATTTTTAAATGTATGCATAGCATGATACTTGCAAGTCATCCAGCTGAATTTGGTGTTTCCTATTAAATAGATTGGGACACCCTAGGGGTATAAAGTTAGAAACATGTTTAGATGTTGCAGTTTAGGGTCTCAAAATAAGAGAGAGTGGGACCACAAACTGTTGGATTGGAGGAGGTGTGTGTGAGATATTTATTTATCTGAGAACAATTTCCTCAGAGCACATATACCTGAAGTTGTGGTTGCCTGTTGTATTGGAAGTGAAGTAGTTCTTCAGTTAACTTCATAAATCAATAATCCTCTGATGCATTTTTGCAGTCACATGCAGGTCAGGTTTAAGCAGTTCAACATGCCTATTTGAGAGAAGATGTCTCCAGGGCATGTGGCCTGATCAAAGCAATATTTTAGACCTGTACTAAATTATGGGCTCAGTCTGCAAGAGTTCAGGGAATGGGTAGGGGTATTTTAAGGAGTCTTGGCTTTATGGCAGCAAACCTTCAGTCCAGACTTACGGCATTTCATACCTGTTTTTTTTCCAATGCGATTGCTGGAATGACAGAATTCAAGCTCAGCAGTGGTAGTAGTTTTGCAACTGAAGGGTGGACAGCGCAAGTTACAAGACATGGTCCATGAAGCTAGATGGATTAACTTCCTCAATGGAGTGGCTTTTATCTTGGAAAAAGTGGGGTCTGTGCCTCCTTGACTTCTATAACCCTTGATAAGATATGTGAGTCCTATTTCCCTGCTGTGCTAAGCGTGGATAGCATGTATACTATCATAATGCTAGAATTAGTGGAGATTTTGGTGTCTCTTCCTGGGCTTGCAGAGTCAGCAAGATGCCACAGAGGCAGGTGGAAAACTGTTATAAGGTCTATAAAAAAATCATTGTCATATTTCATATTTTCCACATGTTTTACAAACTCTGCTGCATTATGTATATATGCATACACATGCTTTGCAGAAGATGCAGTCTTTTGCTGAGAGCTTCATCAGCTAAAAACCCACGAGAGCTACCACTCCACATGAATATCTCCCCTTAATTCTGTTTTTTGTGGTTTTGGTAAATGTAGGGTTTTTATCCTTTTCAGGTCCAGCTCCCCTTCAGGCATCTTATTGAGAGAATTTTTAAAAAAAATGAATAAAATTAAGCTGTAGCAGGATTGTGTGGGGTGGTTTTTTTTCTTTTTTTTTTGTGTGTGTGTGGGTTTTTTTGTAAATTTTTTTTCCCCTGTGCTTAGGAACATGGTAACAAACTGCAAGTAAGTTGCAAATTCAAGTTTAGTTTGAAGTATATTCATTTTAGTTAACCAAAACGCACAAGCCCCTTCAATGAACATCAGTAATGTGAAAGCTGCTGTTGTGGGGTTTGACAGTGACAGCTTTTGAGAACAGGAAATAGAAAGATGGAGACAAGGCCTCATCCTGCAAGGCTTCACTCATTTGAACAGCTCTTCTCTATTTCCTTAGGGCATGTTTGCCTTTAGCACTGTGTTCCAGTGGAAGGGCTCTTAATTTTGCTCAAAGAATGGGGTCAGGAGGAGGTGACTTCTCCCTGTGTATAGGGGAGCAGGCTGCACTGAGCCTCCTTGCACTCCTCCTTAGCCCGAGAAACAGCGCTTAGTCTTGAACATGTGAGCTATCTCATGGCACCTCGTTAGGATGGGATGATGGTTTTATTGGGGGACGAGTCATAAAAAATCTTCCTTTGGTTAAAAATGAGCAGTTTCATTTTTGTGCAATGACAGCCTGATACTGAGGATTGAATTTTTGCATTAAAGCTATTTCGGTGTGTGTGTGCAGACAAGAGAAGGGAGCTGTGGATACACATGCCTAGAAAGCAGCTGCTGCAGGGGCTGGAATCAAAAGAAAGAAAACCTGCTGTGTTTTGTTTCTCTTTTACTTTTTAAACTGCTGATGTTTTCACTCTCTGTCAGCTCAGTGGGCACCTCTTCAAGGAGCAAAGCCTTTGTGTGGTAGTCCTGTCCCTGAATCTCACTTAATAAGTGATTATTTGCAACTATGCATGAGTGAAGTCCCAAGGATGAAGGTATCAAATGTGTTTTTTTAACTGCCAGTTGTAAAGCAATTAGTGCATTGAACAGTCCTGTATTTTGCCATCATGGAAACACAGTCCACAGAAAGTTTCCATCTTACCTTTTCCAGTGGAAAAAGCTTACCTGGGAGTGTGGGAAAATGTGTCTACACCCCTCTTCACATCCTTCCCCTCCAATCTAATATCAGTGCTTAAAAATCGATGTTCACCTTTCATGTGAGCATCCCAAAGTGCTTTTCAAATGGGGAAACTGGAGCACAGAGTAATGACATGGTACTCCTGGCTCCTACTACAATGTACTTATTTCATTTTTCTTTTGTGTCTTGTTAGATAGGAAGGCCAAGCTTGTTTTTCACGAAGAGTTCATGCCATAGTAGTGCCCCCACCCTGCCCAGGTCCTGAGGCCTCCAGATACTAATGTAATGTAAATTATACATAACAGCAGGCTACCTGGTGAGGCAGGGACAGAGAGAACAGAATCCAGGCTCCAGGGCATGTTTTCCTAGCCATTAGAGCAGAATGCTTCCCTAGTGTTGGTTTTCATTATTGACATTATATTGACGTTTAGGAAAAAGCCACAGAGAAGCAACCATGCATTTGCTGAAAACAGGGCCGGCATAATAGTTGTTAGATTTACAAGCATAGTGCATGCACAGCTCACCCGAAAAAGCACACTGTTATCTACAGTCAGTCATGAGCTAATATGTCTGTCACTGGCTAACCACAGACATGCACCACGAAGAACATTATCTTCAATGCTAAATGACAAACCTTTACCTGACTAGTCAGCATAAATAAATACACGTGAGAGGAGATGTGACTCAACCTCGTATTAATTGCAGCTTATTTTTTGTGATGACAACCAGTAGAGGGCACTGGTACAGAGTATATAGTGCAGAGCTAGGCATCTGCTTTCTAAGAGCCCAAAGAAACCCACACAACTTGGTGTGATTCACTGCCACAAATACGTTCCAATTCTCACCACAGTGCTTTTTCCACCAATAGTTGAGGTCTGCTTGAGCTACCAGCAAGTGGGTTTAGTTCTTCAGCACATCTTATAGACCTCATGTTTTAGGTCAGGTCATCTAACTCCACTGACAACCAGAAACATAATTCTCGTGATAGAGGATTTTCTGCTGCGGTAGCAACCATTTGCAGATGCATTGGGCTATCCATGCATCCATAACTGGGATATCCATATGTAGCATTCATATTTAGAGATTAAGGGAAAAGGGGGAAAAGTTTTACGTATCTTGTATGTTTTAGCTGCCTTGCTTGGGGATGGGCCTAACTGGTGATACCTACTTTCTGTCTTCATTGATGAAGATTTTAGGTGCAGCTATTCTCTGTGACATCCCTACTTGCCTAGATGATGTGATATACATCTAACATACAGACATACTACCTGCAAGGGAGGAACTAATTTAAAAGGGGTATTTGATCACAGAATCACCAGGTTGGAGGGGACCTCTAAGATCATCAAGTCCAACCCATGCCCTACACCTTCACTAAACCATGTCATCATTTGATGAGACAGTATGGCCCTGACGTTCTGGACCATTCTCAACTGTGTATATATATTGAATATATATTTTTATGTGATGACTCTGTTTATGTCCCATTAGTAAAATAACTAGCGCAGTAGTGTCCAGGTTGTCATCAGAGCCCCTGGGCATTGTTATATCATGAATAACAGAAATGCCATTTTCACCTATACAGCCCATCTCATCATGTTCTTCTACGAATTATCTATGTTTTAAGCAGTGTCCATTGTTAAGCCTCATAAAGACTGCAAGAGGAGGATTGACTTGCCACTGAGAATATTGAATCTTAAAGCAAATAGATCAGTTATGGTCATTTTTGGGTGTTTTGGTGCCTTTGTATTCTGTAGGTTAAAGCGCTACTTACTGTTAGTGTTGTTGAACTGATTTTAATCCTAGCTAATGTCTTGCAGCCGTTGAATGGAACATATTGAGTAGAAAAATAAATTCAGTCTTACAGAATGATGCTATAAGAGCAGTTTAAAAAGGTCAAAGATGGAATTTATTTTCTCTGTGTTGCTGGATCTCCTGTGTTTGAGTGTTTAGAAACTTGATATGGCTTTAGAGCAAGTGAGTAAATCAAAGAAAAGCTGAAGTCTTATACTGGCAGTTCCTGAATACCTCACTGAATAGCGTCTCCTCAGAGGTACATCGCTGAAAGGTAAAAGGTGTTGAATATCTTCAGCTATTTGTGGATGTAGAACAGATTGGAGCAGGATAGAATAGAATTCGTCCACAAATTAGTCACCACAAATGGTTTTCAGTCAATGCACAGTTTCTGCACATACAGACATCCCCATTCTTTATTATTCTAGTATCAGAGGTCATAAGGAAAAACCTGAAATGTATTTTATGTTCACATCTGTCAATCCTGCTCTTTATGGAGTGGATGGAAAATAGCTGAAGAGCTCATGATGCTGGTCCCAAGTGACTCTATGCATGACCTTGGAAGTCTCTGAGGATGGTATTTGATTCTGAACACACATTATTTTTTCTCTTCAATCATCAGTTTGGCATTGCACACTGTGATTAAGCTATTACCCAGTTTTTGTGAAATGCACAGACTCTTCATGACAAGACAAAGACTTAAGTACAAATCTCAGTGTCTCACAGCAAATACTTGTTAACAAAGCAAAGTTCATACTGCATTTGCTGCTGCTGATGTTCTGGGGCATGTACTTTTAATACACTATCAGTGTCTGTAATTAATATGAGTGCCTGTAATTAATATGAGGGTGATAGGAAGTCTAAAGACATGAAAATATTTCATGAAACCTACTAATGAAAGTTAGGGTTTTGTAGATTGCTCCCTGGAACACTGAGATCTGTTGAGAAGTGACATTTGATTCCTGTAGCTTGATCAGGGCATGTGAAGCTACTCTTACAGGAGAAGGAAAAAGGCTTCCGAGTTGATAGAGTACAATTTGTTAAAAGGATAATTGGTGATTACATTAATTTCTTGACAAATACTTTCAACTGTGCCAAAATAGCAATTCACTTGTGGATTTACATAAATGCTGATGACTGATGGTAAGTATTTTTATTGGTTTGGAGACTTTAAAGACTGTAGTTTTAGTATAATCTGACTGGGACTTCCATTGACTTTGGTGGAATAGGTCCAGAAAGTATTTCCCTAGTTTAGGGAGAAAATACTTTGGCTTTTTCTCTAGTGTTTATGATGTTAAAGTTACCAGAAATACTTTTACTTTGTTGTTTATCTTGTTCTGTTTTTTTTTTCTCAACTAAATGGAGTTTTAGTTTTATCTGATCTCTTGAAGAGAAAGAGGTAACTTACTTTAAATATGGAATTATTCACGGAATCTGAAAGTATCAGAAATACTTAATTTGCACAAGTTTTTAGAAAGTGCTTGTTCTTTATTTCTTAAATGCTGTCTGCTTTTCAGATTTATGGTACCCATCCCTTTTGAAAATGGGAAATGTAGACGAGGAAGACAGGGAATTTATTCCAAGTATTCATTTATTTTTTACACTGAAGGATGTGAAGGGTTGATTTGGTACTCAATTTTCTACAGATGATTTAGAGCATACATTAATCCATGGTGGGTGCATGAGTGTGTAAACCTTCACTATTTGGAAACAAAATAAAACTTCTTAGAATCTGTAAGCATGTGTTTCTTTTTTTTTGACCAAATTCTTTTCCTTGCTGTTCAGCAGAAAGGGCTGCGTTTGCAGCGAGACAATAGCAATTCTAGCAGAATTTCACCAGATGTGTAGGAATGTCTTTGTTTCACTTTGGGATGGTGACTGTTTTTAAATGGCTTTTCTATTCAGGCTATTTTGATATTCAATAAGTAATTTCAAAGAGTCTAGATTAGGATGAATGTCCTTAATATATTTGTTTTAAATAGGATTGAAATGCTAATTCATTTTTTCCGAATAGCTCCAGGTTGTCCATCAAGTCATATTTTTTGTTAGATTCAAATTCTTCCCTATGTAAAGTCATGGGGGTCGGCAGAGTTAATCCATGTGATTAATGTAAATTTTGGTAACTTAATTTATGCTTAATTGTTCAACATAATTACAAGGAGTGCTTTAGTGATAGTGTATGAGAAATAGTCTCAATGAACTATTGCCAACACCGTGGCTCCACAAATGAAGCACTGCATCACAGTCTGCTAGATCTGGCATTAGGGTTTTTTTGTTAATTAAATGAAAGGTGACATGAGTAGATTTGATGCTGAGTTCAGCCTGCAACAAAGAGTATCTTTTTGCATACCACGTTGAGATTTCTTGCTCCTTGTATCATTTCTCTTTGCCGTGTATAATGGGATTCTGTATAAGTCATCTCCACAGTAGAAAGAGTAGCCTGTCAAATAGGCTGGTGTATTTCTGCTTGGTATCTGAGGACTACGAATGGACTATAATAATATCACAACACTGGGTACTGTTGTTATAATTGCATTGGAGAGTCTGCTGCTTAAGGGTAGCATTTTCATAGTGTGTGTGTTGTAGGGGGTTGTATGGTTTATCTTGGGCACCAGCATCTCTTAAAGAAGACTATGCTGGCTTAAACTGTTACTGGAACTCAGAACACTAAAGAGAATGACACCACCAGCAGACTTGGATCTTTATAAAAACTGATCTTCATGCTATTGTTAAAAATAACAAAACAAAAGCTTGACACCTAATCCTAATGAATGAGATCTTTGCATTAATTCAGAGAATGTGATATGATTTTTTAGGCCTTTTCCAATGTTTAGAGTAGTTCTCCACTGAGCTGTGAAAGGATGAGTGCAGTTACTGGTGTAATACTCCTTTTCTGAAGTGCCAAATACCATTCAGTTCAGAGAATCATAGAATAATTAGGGTTAGAAAGGACCTTAAGATCACCTAGTTCCAGCTCCCTTGACATGGACTCCTCCCACTAAACCATGTCACCCAAGGCTCTATCCAACCTGGCCTTGAACACCACCAGGGATGGAGCATTCACAATTTCCCTGGGCAACCCATTCCAGTGCCTCACCACCCTGACAGTAAAGAAATTCCTCCTTATATCCAATCTAAACCTCTCCTGTTTAAGTTTGAACGCGTTACCCCTTGTCCTGTCACTACAGTCCCTAATTAAGAGTCCCTCCCCAGCATCCTTATAGGCCCCTTTCAGATACTGCAAGGCTGCTATGAGTTCCTTGCTCATGGCCATTGTTGGCCCTTTGCTGTCCAGTGAAAACAATATTAAAAAAAAATAAATATTTAATGTAAATGGTAGTACCTATTTGTAAAAATAACAGGAATAACCTACAGAGCAGGAATGAGTTATCTGGAAATACAGGATATTGTGTATGTTATAATGTGTTTGTTAGGATGCGAACGTGCAGTAGATTTGTATTCTCTTGTCTTCAGCTGGTCACAATATTTTCATTCACTTCTGTGTACTGCACACAGATTCCTGAGCTTCCCTTCAAGCTATTTTGTTAAATGTTTGACCTAGTTAGTCTTACATAAGTATGAGCAATCTAGGGTGAGTTTCTGGTATATTTTCATTTGTCAAGGTCTGGAGTAAAACTGTGTTTAACTGAATTATTCTAGATTTGTGTGGTAAAGATCACAGCCTGGTCCCTACTAGTAAACATGAATTGCAGTCTCCCACTTGATTCATGCACATTGTTCCCATTATCTTTAATGGATGTTGGACACACATATTTGGAGAATAGACCCTATTAGGAACTGTCTGAGAAGTGAAATGAAAATGGTAATCACTTTGTCTTGGATGATGTATTATATTTATTCTATGGGATTTTAAAGGATATTTTAGTATTTAAATTATCTAGTGCATTAGAGAATAGTTTAGATGGGCTTTGGCTGATCGACAGTGCGGGGTATATTTTAGAGAATTATTATACACGTTGGGATGTTGGTTTTGCTGTGAATTATATTATTTTTTGAGATGTAAATTGCCATCTCTCCCAGGAGGCAGAAATAGTGTGCTGCTTGTTTGGTTATTACCAATAATTAAAGTGATGTAAGAAATTAGGCTAAGGTAATGCCATGAAACAGGACAAACCTACTTGTGTCAAGGAGTTCAGAGTTCTTGACAAAACTACAGTTCTTTGTAGTAAAATAAACTGGGTACCTTGTGGTTCATATCCTAGAAATCACCCTTTCTGCATAAGAAGGCCAAGTATTTTGGCAGGAAGACAAGGCATCAGAACCATTCACGGAGATTGAGGGTGGATGCTCTCCAAATGGGAATTAAACTAATTGAAGAACAGATGAGTGGACTGGAGCTATTGCCTTGCCTTATTCTTATCTGACACAGAAGATTGTAATTTTGAATGCTGTCGATCCTTTAATTTTACTCCCGTGCCATTCAGATCAGACAAGGCTGTGACTGGAGCAGTAAGTACCTACCCAAGGGCTTTGAGGAAGAATTTGCTGCCAGATGAATAGTGCAGAGATTTTCAGGTTATATCTCACTTTTCAGATCACTAGGCTTTGTGGTTGGGCTGTAGGAGGGAATAAGGTTAAAATAAAGATCATTGGGTCTCGTTGTTTGGTCTTCATGGTTTCCTACCAGCAGCCCCATTTTAGTTAAGGTGGTATTTTTGTGCCCTGGAGAAGTGAAATTAAGACAAAAGTAAAATGATGTTTGTTACAGCTGATGGGAAACAAATTGAGTGCAGTGGTGTGGGTGATCTTTATTGCAGACTAGGTGGCAATGTCACATATAATTCTCTGTGCAGAACCTGGCATGTGTAAAGATCCTCTTTCTTTCTTAACTGGGGCAGGGGAGGGTTGTCACAGTAGGTGGATGGAGTGAATGTGAGAGGTCTGGGGAGCTCTTTTGTGCCTGTAATTGAGGAGAATCAGAAATAAACTATTGATCTCCAAGGGACAGCAAAGAAAGTTTTGTCAATCAGCTGACAGCTCTGTTCAGGAAAAAAAGACTTAAATGTGAATACTATCACAGAGTCATAGAACAGTTAGGGATGGAAAGGACCTTAAGATCATCTCGTTTCAACCCCCCTGCCATGGGCAGGAACACCTCACATTAAACCATGCCGCCCAAGACTCTGCACAACCTGGCCTTAAACACTGCCAGAGATGGAGTGTCAGAGTAAAGTAAGTTGTTTCTAAATAGAGGTGGGGGTGTTTGTGTCCATGCATTCTTAAATGCCCTAAGCACGATGTGTTGGCTGTAAGTACTGAGCTGGGATTTGGAATAGCCTAAATTTACTAAATTCCAAGAAAGACAAATATAAATCTATTGCAGAAGACAAACTTAAGTTAGTTTCTGTTGTACTAAATTGTCTGCAGATGCTTTATGTGTAATGTTGTGAAAATGGAAATGCTCTGCAATAAAGCCATGCTACCTCTTACTGAGGTCACCCAGTGGTATGAGACCACTTGTTATCCAAACAGTGGAAGGAGCATCAAAAATGGATTTCTAGCATTGATTTTTTGAATTTCTTTTGACTTTTGTCATGGGCCTTACAGGTATTATCTCAAAGTGTTGTATTTAACTATAATTACAAAGCATGTACATGTTCCTTACTCCTTTAATGTTTAAATTTAAAATCTAAATTTAAAGATTTAATTTTTAAAACTTTAATCTCTAACTTAATAGGTGACAATGTGTAGTCATAATTTAGAATGCTGCAATTCAGCTGTGGTAGGAGCCTACAGTCTCTGGGGCCTCAGATTGTAAATCTCAGTGTTTGGGGAGTGTAAGCCAAAGTTAGCAATGTGGCATTCAAATTCTGTGGAATTAGGGTCTATCCAACTTGTCATCTTTCCAGGTAAAGCTCTGAACATAGCTGTAACCCAGCACAGACAGGGAAAATGCAAAACTTGCAATAGTGCATCAAAACGACTGTGGTACTTATAGTCTCTATTGCCAGGCAGTGATGTAAATTTATTTAACATCACAAATAAATTTGTGCTTATTTGGCAGTAACTGGTATCTGACAAATAAATATAAATTTCAACATTACTGAGCCTTATCACGTGTAAACTGAAAAAAGAGCAGTATTCTCTCCAAAACATTATTTATAACATGAGCTGGTGTATTGATTGGATATCCTCTCAACCAGTGTTTTTATTGACTTTATGTTCTCAGCTGTTCATCATAGTACTTATTCCTTTCTTTGTTCCTTTTCTTTTTTAATACTTTGAGACAAAAATGACATTTCATCTCCATAACAATAGGACTTGATGATTTTTGCCTAAGAAAAAGATAAAAACCCTGAGAAGTTCCCCAGTCCTTTACATTCTTGATTTGTATTTTTCTGTATCACTTTCCCCAGCCTCCTGTGCCTGCATCTTGATGACCCACTTCCTTGGTAAATCAAAAAGTCTTCCTGCTGTCAGAGAAACTCCTTATTTGTGGCTTCTGTTGTTTGAAACAATTTCTTCACAGCTCTCCACCTCATCAACTCACCTTATTGACTGTCCCTTGTCCTTCACATTTCATCTAAGAACCTATCTTTCTCCCTTGCCCCTGTCTGTGTCTTTATTTCATTGTCATTCTGCTCTGTCTTGGTATCACTGTCATTAATTGTATAATTTCAAGGTATAAACCAGTAAGGGCTCAGTTTGTTTGAAAAAGAAACCCCACAATGTAAGATGAAGTTTGTGTAATATTTGCTTTATTCTGTTAATTCCCAAGGCTGCTTCTCTTCTGCCAAATTGAGGCTCTGTATCTGGAAATGTTCCCTCTCACCCCCCAGTTCTGTTGTGTGAAGCCGCATCTTGAGGTTGGCTTATCTGTACTGATTCTGAATATGTAGAAAGGGAAGGCGGACAGCCTTGATTTTCTACTATTTCTGTTAGACCAAATGAGGATCATTAATTTCCAAGGAAAATCCAAGCAAGTATTATGCAGCTGTTTGCTGCGTAATACTTGCACACATGTAAGGAGAAACCATCACAGGAAAATATCTTGATTAGGAAATATTTATGGCATTTTTCTTGGCTGAAACTTTAATACCGTGCATTACTGGTATCTCTTGCACTAGAACAGTGCTGATGAATTTTTCTGCCTTAGTTTGATTGAAGTCTTTGGGAATGATTTCAGAACTGAATGTAAGCAGAATGAATTTAAGTGTTTCTTGTGATTATTCCCCATTTCCACAATACAAAATAGTGATGCGTGGGCTGTATCACCAGGTGCATGGTTGGTTTACGTCCCCTGTGGACAGATGTCCATGGCCATCAACAGCATATCCACACCAAGGGCTCTGTGACAAAGTGGAGGGGAGGTTGGCAGCTAAGGCAGCTCTGCCAATAACCTGGGTGAAGAGCAAAAATTGTTTTTGCTTAAAGAGTCAGTACAGAGCTGAAGGGAAATTTGATCTGCAATGACCCTTGTTAACAATAAAACCAAGTCCCTTTGAACCACATTGTCTAAGTGAGCAATTTTTTTTGCTGTCATACAGAAGTATAGCTATAGTGGCAAAACTTTCCCTATGCACATGTGGCCAAAGAGGCCAGGGTCAGCCCCAACCCTGCTTGAGCTTGCTGTGCCTGTTGGCACTCTCACCTGTCCTATGTGCTCTGTAAACAAGAGCATTACTTTTCTGTCATGTGAAATGGCTTTGTTATTAAGGGATTGTGCTGTCCTGCGGGCAGGCTGCATTTCAAACAGCATCTTGGCACAGAGGAACTGCCTGGTCTCAGGGAGTGATGTTTTCCTCTGCTTTTGAGTGTATCATATGTTTTTCTCAAATGAATTTCTTAGTCTGAAAGTGATGCCATGGTGTGTGGATCAATACTGTTCCTCTGTGGCATGGTGTACAGAATGCCAAATGCGTTTGGCAATGTGTTGTTATAAGGCAACTTAGCAGAGCCAAGAAGCCTGCAAACACCACTTTCATTAAGGGTAATTATCCTTGAGCAGCTGGGATAGGAGCAGGAGCCTGAATGGTAATTAGCTGCAATTGATAGGAGATGCATTTCCAGGTTCCTGCACCATTTTTCTCTCTGTTTAAAGAACAGTCTGAGGGAATTGTGATAAATCCTGAGTCCTTACTGATGGAGAAGAGCTAGCTGCCTACTGATCAGCTAAAATGAAGGTGTTCTTTGCATGACCATGTGGTCTTGCTGCAGTGAGAAATCATCCTGCACTTGGACGGTTTGGGTCTTTGTGGCAACATTAACATTTTCCTGTCTGTTTTCTCAACAGATGTATTGCTTTATTGTTGAGTTTTATGTTGTAATAAAGTGAAAACCACTGCAGGTCTGTTTTAATTCAGTAGTGTTCTACAGGTAGAGAGATGTGTATGTGTGTCACCAGTAAAAAGAATTACCAGACTTGTAGAACCAGGCAGATGCAACTTCAGTCACAGATAAGGTTGATGTGTTTCTCTCCATCATCAACATCTTCAAAATGTGTAGTTTCAATAGAAGTTTGGTGCTAGGTTTAAATGGAAGATAACTTCTTCTTTTTCCCCACTTTTTCCCCACAACCTTCTTTGGAATCATGTTATGGTGTCAATAAATAGCATTGGAAGAGCTTAACAAGTATGTCCTTGCTGCAACATCTTTTCATGAAATGAGAGAATTTGTAAAAAGAAGAAAGAGAGAATTAGAAAAGCTCTTATCATGCAGCACAAATCTGCTAGACACATGATCACCCCCACTCTGTCCTTGGATAATAACAGTTGTCCTTACCTATTAATGCTTATCTTCAAAATGGTTTTCAAGTATGTGTTAATGAACTCTTGGAGCACTATTTAACCATTAAAAAGAGTTGCGTGATGGAAAGCTGAAGTAAAGATGCTAGGTAGCACGTAATTTTCCTGTATTGTATTTCTTTGTAAGAAAACACTTCTTGTTAGTTTGGAAGTAAAAATAAAGATGGAAGACTTGCTTCAGTGCTTTGCAAAGGATCCCTGAGGAATTGTGTCAGTAAGAACTAAGGGCATACAGCATGTCTGTGTTAGATGCTGGGTCTTGGAAGGGTTTGTCATGGATGTACACTTAAGTTGTGTTTCCTGTTTGCCCAATTGTATTTTCCATGACTGGCAGTTGTAGTGTACTATGCAGAAAAATTATTGACTTCTTTTCACATTGTTTGTGAGGATAAAGGATAACAATCTCTCTAAAGCAGGTGTAAGTTTCATAATATTAGGTTTGACTGTGTATACTTAGAAATGCCCTTTTTCTTGTACTTCAGGCTTCTTTTCAGTGAGTTAAGGTTTTCCTGCTTTCTGTTGAAAATCTAAACCAGTGGGTTTGGGTTCATTCCCTCCTCCAGTTCTAGCAGAATTTCAACATACGCTATTTATGACGCTATTGAGAATCATTGTTGCACTGTATTGGTGGGAGTGGAGAGGACTCCAGCAGGGACTGAGTTATTTGAGGAGACAGGCACAGGTCAGAATTTTGCTGTATGCCTTGAGGTGAGTTCTTCAACTTTCTGAACGCCTTTTTGGAAGTTTCTGCCAATCTCTGTAGAGGAGGCCATGCTGATCTATCTGCTAATCAGTAGCACAAGTTTTCATCACCAGGTACATTTCATTCTTTGATAATTTTCCTCTGGAAACCACAAAGTCCAGTAGTTCATGCTGCTTCTTTGTACAGAGAAGAAAGTCGTATAAAGTCTTGGTCATAGTGAAGCCTAACAGAGAAGAGTAGAGATATCCTGAGCTTAAAGTAATGATCCGTTTATGTATAATATAATCTGTCCAAATACCTCCTTTGCAGCAACTTTTCTCCCTCCCCTTATCCTATTTTTTGGCTAATTTTCCTGTCCAGGAGGTATTTGCTTGTAGGTTGTATGAAGTTACAGCTTAATAATTGAAATTCCCCATTTGTTGGCTACATATAGACCCCCTGGTGCCTTGATAAGTGCTCCGTTACCTGGGAATGGTCTTAATTATGTTCTGTAAGTCTTTGTTCAAGTCACAAGTCATTTATTTGGGGTTTAGGCCCAGCAGGTAAACATTTTCAAATTAATTTAGGTTGCTAAACAGAAGCCACTTAGATCTCTTGAATGCTGATAACTTGCACTTCCTACTGAATTAAGTAGGAAAAGAGATTATTTACAGCATTTTGAATTTTACTGTGATTGCTGGTTACATGACAGGGTAGGCTTTTACTAGTCTCTCAGCTTGGAATATGTGCAATATTATTTGGATAGAGAGAGAAGTCTATTAAGTGTCTGGTTTGCATATTTAGAAGGGACATTGGGCATGTGCTGATGAAAACACACCTATAAATTACTAGTGACCACATCTGATCATAAATGACTAAACATGAAGATTTGTTGTCCTGTCTTACCTGTTTTACATAAAGCAATAAAACTGTCTTAAGAATCTCTTATTATTCCTTTGTGCATGCAAATATGTACTATAGCAAGTGCTTGAAATATTGTAGTATTGAAAGTATTTACAGGTGAATGATTTTTCTTTTATCCTTTTATATAAGGGCATAACTTTGTTTATATGGACGTTCATTTATTTTATTTTCCACCCTCCCCTTTCATTGAAAGCCGCAGAATCTTTCTAATTTCTTTGCTGTCATTATCATAAGCAGCTTTGTCCTTGTCCTTACTAATGAATGACAGCCATTAGAAACCCAGAGTTGGCAAAATCTATACTGGACTATATACAGAATGAATGGCTTGGCTCCCAGGGCTGCAGTGCTGGTGGACTCAGAGCTTTACAACAGCAGACTTGTATCTTGATCAAAATATAATAGGGGAAAGTGTTCCCCTGCCAACCCATGTCCATCTGTAAATCAGGCAGTAAATAAAGCTAACATACAAGCAAACTAAAAAATCTCTGAACAGATATAAATGTCCTTTAGTGAGAAGAGCATGCCCATGTCCTGCTGACCGATTAAGAAGATGATTGTGAGTTGGACATGAGCACAGCTTCAGTTTCTGATGGTGTGCATCAATTATGATGATAGTTGCATTTCTAGAATCTTAATTTCAACAGGGTCTGTTGGCAGACTCATATCTTGTATTAAAAATAGTCATGGTGTTTTATATAGGGATGCTGGGGAGGGACTCTTCGTTAGGGACTGTAGTGACAGGACAAGGGGTAATGGGTTCAAACTTAAACAGGGGAGGTTTAGATTGGATATAAGGAAGAAATTCTTTCCTGTTAGGGTGGTGGGGCACTGGAATGGGATGCCCAAGGAAGTTGTGAATGCTCCATCCCTGTTGGTGCTCAAGACCAGGTTGGACGAAGCCTTGGGTGGCATGGTTTAGTGTGAGGTGTCCCTGCTTATGTCAGGAGGGTTGGAACTAGATGATCTTAAGGTCCTTTCCAACCCTAACTATTCTGTGATTCTATGTAGCAAACTTCAACCTCAGCATTAGGGATTTTTTGTAGCTGGAACTGGGGACTCCTGTTTATTGTATTTTGAAATATGTGCAGTTTTGTTTTATAGTCACTCCCACCGATGATAACTTGTCCACCTTTGGGAAATGTTAGCTGTTTCAATCTGAGCTAATTGTGGTGAATATCAATACTTTTTAGTGCAACACTTAGACTTCCAACTGTGACTTTGTTAGTATAGAACTTGTGACTTCAGCACAGTCACCTTATTCAAAGAAAATATTGAGCTTGCATAAGAACTGTCAACAACAGAATTTGATTTTATATATATGTAAACTATACTTGTTAAGATTTCTTTGGGAATACATCACTTCAAAATGCATCTACATCCATCCATTGTAAAAAAGATGATTTTTTTGTACCTAGGTAAAACCAAGGCATTACTGTCAAATGTCATGCTACTTATTCTGTTAGGGTTTATGAATTGAAATCTATTTAACTGAATTTACAATTAAAATCCAGATTTTTATCAGTGAATCTAGCTCAAAATACTCTACACACAGGGGAGGGACTGGAGACATCAGACCCTGTGTAAGTGTACAAGCAATCTCTGACTGACATCCTCTGCAAGCCTGAGGCATCTGTCAGCAAAACTGTATGCGGATGGACTACTTAGTCACCAGAAGGTGGGTGGCACTGAAAATAGGTTGGTGAGACTGACTGTGTGTATTCAGATTATATGGGTTGTGGGGGTATTTGTGGGAACTGAGGAGCCTCTGTTGCAAGAACATATAAATAATGGAGATTTGCACTACATTGGATAGAAAAGCAAGTAAATGCTTAGAAAAAGTGTACTGGGTGTTTAAGGGGTAGGTGGTACAGCTGAATTTGGAAGAACATAAGGCTGCTAAGTCAGCACAAGAGATCCTCAGCCTGATGGTGCTGCTTCTATTTTCCTGTGGCCTTTCCTAGTAAGCACTAGGCAGCTCGTCTGAAGTTCCGGTTGCTTCCAAACAACCAGCCATGATGTAGCTGGTTTCCAGATGGTTTCCTCTGGAATTCCCACTCTTTCTCTCTACTTGCTTGGATGTGAGGGTATGCCTCTGCATTTTGTAAGCCATCTAGATCAAAAGGGACAGAGTTGACAAGAGTTATGGTAGCTTCCTCTTCAGCCTGTTTGTCCTATTTGTGTGCTGATCTCCACATGCCCTCCTCTTCTGCATGTCTTTGTAGTGATTTCAATGGGACAATATTTCCTGTAGTAATCATACATTGATATCAAAGAGTTTATTGGAAGTCAAGAAGCATCAATTGTATCAGCAGTAATTAACATTCTTTAAATCCTTGATCTCATCCATAACAACAGAACATCAAAGACCCTGAAGATAAAGGAGCAATAACATTTAATGGTGCAGAGACTGTCATATATCTATGTTCGTTTAGTAAGAGTTTGAAAGCAAAACTAGAAGTTCTATTATTTTTATTACTTACAGGAATCCAACTACTTTAGTGTACCATACATACAGAAGAGGTGTATACTTGTCCACTAGTATGAGGAAGAGCAAAGAGATCATGGTTAGGCAGCAAAAAAGGCTTTCTAAAGACTCAGACAAGTTGAGGATCTGGGTTTATTCTGCCAGTACTTCAGAACTGACACCACACTGCTGTGTAGTGAAGAATGCCAGAGTGTTACCATCTTTTCCTGCCTGCGTCCCTGTGGGATGGTTCATCTTCCACTTCCTTTCAGAGAAACCAGAAATGTTTTTTGATGTATGAATGCCTCCATGTTTTTTTAATTACCAAGAATAATCTAGCTAGCATCCTAGTGCATATGTGAAAGCTTTATGGCAGAAAAATAGAAAAAGGGGAAAAAAAAAAAGAGTATATTCCATTCCCCCCCTCCCCCACCCCCATTTATTTACATTTCAGTTACAGGGCCACTACTTGCTGTTAAGGCATGCTTTTGTTTCTTTTCTCTAATGCTTCTTTCATATTCAGGAGTGATGTCCTTAAGCACATGGCACTGTTATTTTATTTACCTGTGAGCAGAAAAGGTCATTCCCAACCTTGTTGCCTCCTGAACAGTTAAACCACAGTGGGCCATCTCTTTAGGGAGGCTCAAAATAATCTATGAAGCAGGGGGCAGACTGTTCAGTACTGGTGGGTGTCTGGAAGATGTGGCAAAAGTCCTTCTGTGAACATGTTGTAGGTGTCATTCAGACTCACATCCTGGAATAAAGCTTTACTATCTCCCATATCAAGCTTCTTATACTGGAGGCAGTTCTAGTGCTGACCCTGGTTATTGGACAGGTACACTTCATATAGTAGTTCAAATTCCTCTTCATTTATTGTATGAAGGTTAGTGGACCAGGCTGAAGTATTATGTTTCACTGTTGTATCCATGGTTGTTTTAACCCATTTATTTTTCTGCAGCTGTTCCACTGTGTACTTGGAGAAGACAGCCTTTCAAATCAGCTCGCATGAACTGATAGGGCCTCAGGAAAGGTATTTTTCTTAAAAAGTACCAAAAAACCCACCTCCCCAAAGCTCCCCAAACAACAACAAAACCCCCCTGATAGCCACATCTGATTAGCGGCAGATACAGAGTTCTGCACTGAGCGTCTGCATGGAACTCTGCCCAGCAAAAAATGTCTGCTGTACTATGGAAACTTCCCTGTACTGTTCTGGGTGACCTTATTGAGAGCACAATCCTGCAAAACCTGCAAACAGAAGCAGATTGTTAACTAGATCAGTAGACTGAACTGCTATAGCTCACTATGAGAGGCTCAGCAGCCTTGGTTTCCTTTGGTAAATATATTGATGAGCCAACACTAATTTCTCAAGCTGCTTATGCTTCATGTTGTCAGAAGACCAATCTAATGCTTTTTCTTTCCCTTCAGATGGCAGAGAGAATTCTAGCTTGGATTTTTCTTCCCAAGTTAGAATGACACTGAAAAACATGGATTCAGCTAGTTTCAGCTGCTGGCCTACTCTTTCAACCCCATTCTCTCCCCCTCCCAGCTGCACCTACTAATCACTTGCACTAGTTTCCCTTACCCAGCCTTTATCTTTGTCCACCTGGCATCAAAATTTGGTGGAAACAGCAGTCACAGCTGGAGCTGTTTAGCTTAAGAACAGGCTTCCATGTTCATTGCAACAGTATCCTTAGAGACTTCACTTGATTATACTACATGGAACTTGTTGAAACCACTAAAGAGAGTAATTGATCACTTAGTAAGCACGCTTAAAGATTTGAGAATGAAAGAGGACTGCTTGGGAGGGCATCTGGTTGGACCACCTTAAACAAAAGTAAGGTTTGGGTTTTTTTTCTGTTAATATGCTGGGAATTCTTATGATTATGTCATCAAAGGGTGAACTTTCTGTTTTAATGCAGCAGTATTAGAAATAGTGGGTATTAAATGTCTATATGTATATCTACAATGAGCAGATCCTTCTCATTCTCTTGTGAGTAAATCCCTGCATTGCAGAAGCTGGTGATGGGTTATGACTAATTTTTAACTTGTGGAAAGTAAAAATCTCAATTTATTCCTAATTCAGAAGTTTCCCTTCATACATAGACTTGCTTCAAAGCCTCATGTCGGACCATACTGTAGTTCTGCAGCTGTCAGTACCTCCTTGCGTCTGGCAAGAGGTATCTGGGCAACTCCTCATGTAGGCTGCTCTATTAACTGCTTTCTGGTTATCCTTCTGCACTAGTTACTTCTTAGTTCCCTGGTGTGATTTGTCTGCAGTTCAATCTCCAGTGTTTTTTGACTTCACATTATCTCTAATGTCAGCTGGCTGGGGACTTGCCTTATAAATTATCTTTCTCATCTCATCTTCAGGATACCAGTGACTAGCTTGCACATGGACCTTTTCTGTTTTTTTCATCCACTTTCCTAGCAGTCATTTCTTCAGTTGTTACTTCTGGTGTGAAGTAGTTGCCCTGAGGCTAAGAATAAGAGCCGATGTCTTTAAGAAAACCCCAGCTTCAGCATCTACTTTATAAGTCTGCGTATCAGTTGTCTGTAGGTTTGTGCAGTGTGTTTGCATTGCCCTCCAGTGCATTAGGAAGCCCCTTTGCTAATTGCAAGCTGACTTCTCACAGGCAGTCTCTTATGTTTTACATCTGGGTACAGAGCTCTGGCTGGGATGCCCTTGCCAGCTCTGGCACAGCTGGCTTTGCTTCACTTAAGCAGTCTCTTAAGACAATTGGCATGAGGAAAACTGCATGAAAGTATTTGGAGTGCATACAAATAGGCATTCAGGATTACACCTCCTGTCTGCCTTCTGGCTTGCTAGCCCTTTCAGTTTCAGAAAGCTGATCTTTTCTGCCTTCTCCCCTGCTTGGAAGTGCTGTAAGCTTGCGCAGCCATCTCTAAGACCCACTGTGAAACTGCAAGCAAGAGATTTTGGTATCACTGCTGAAAATTCTGAAAAACACAATGCAGCTTTTTCTGTACTGTTTTCATATACGGAAAGCGATAACTCCAAAATTCAGGTGCAGGCATGCTTGGTTTGATCAACATGAAGAGTAAATTTAATCTTATGTGGAAATGCTTTTGTCCCCTGAATTTACTGACAGTACTTAGTAGTTTGGAAGATCAGAATTCTTGAACACAAACCCAGCAGACATGTCATGTCAGCAGACATAGGCAAGATGCTACTATTTGTTATTTACTGTAATAGGTAACTACTGTCTCGTTACCCACCTGTAATGCTAAGATACAGGTCTGTTGGAGTTTTTGGCTGAGTGGGTATGGTTTCACTTGGAAAGTGCATCTGGCTTGCTCGCTTAGATCACCCAGAAGTGACACAGCAGATTATACTGGTAATCACAGCCAATATGATATGGAAAAAGTGAAGAATTTCGTAATGTTAAAAGGAATAAGAGGGAAGAAGAGTATTTTTTATAAAAGGTTACTCTTTACCCAAAGTGATCTATCTGTACATTGTATTGTGAAGGTGGAAAAGGCAAGGGGCCAAGTATGATCGGGGCTCAATAGTGTAATTCTGAGGTAGAATAACAATATTTCCCATTATAAAAAGAGATTACAACCAAGTTGCACTGTTGTTATACTAGACATGTAGAACCATTTAATGTTGGAAGCACTTTGCTTTAGAATCCTAGATGTAGCAATGAGTGAATGAGTGTTCAAGGCCAGGTTGAATAGAGCCTTGAGCTCTGTCTGGTCTAGTGTGAGGAGTCCCTGACCATGGCAAGGCGATTGACACTAGATGATCTTAAGGTGCTTTCTAACCCAAACCATTCTATGAAATAGATAAGCCAGGAAAGGAGAAGACAGAAATCCAGGTATTGTTGGTAATTGCATCATTAGCAGTAATCCCAGTTGCCCAGCCATTAGGACAGAGCTCTTGTCAGGCAGATGAGATGAATAAAGCAGTTTTGTAATGAGAGGTTTTTATGCTCCTGAAAACAAACTTGCCAAGGGTGAAGTGTAGCCTGGATAAATTGAACCATATGCTCGTGGGTTGTACTGAACCCCACAGCAGAAAACCTGAAAGCCGGATGGGTTTCTGTGCCTCTTCAAGGGCAGAGTAGGCGTTTGGAGGGCGGACTGATGGAGGTAACAAAATCACTGCAGTGTTCTACAAGGTGCCATCTCTAATGTGGCTCAGAGCCAAGCCTGAATGAGCTTCCTGGCCCTGTATCCACGTACATAACTGTGGTTCCTGCTGCTCAAGGACCCAGCTTGTCTGCACAGCCTGCCAGAATCTCCTCACTGCCGCAGTGGGCAGAGGTTGGTGAACAGAGGTTTCCCACCATGCTGTAGAGGAGCATGGGGCTGGAGCCAGTGCTGTCTGCCATCACCCTTGTGAGTGATTTGGCGAGGGTGGGCATATGCTCCCAGGGCTAGTGGAGGCAGGCACTGACTATGAGGCTGGAGGTTTCTCTCCTGCACAGCCAAATGAAATTTAGTCTATGCCTCCCAGAAGCTGAAATATGACCCAGCTCTTCTGAAACAATTTAACTTTGAAAAGCTGTACATCCTGCCCACAGTCTTTCAGCTTTAGATAGCTGGAGGTCTCATTTGGTCAGGATGCGTTGAGAGTGCACATGGCCTTGGACTTGGCTTAGCTTTCCTGGTTTTGAGAGCAATGCTGTGCATAGTTCATAATATACAGAGGAAAAAAAACACAAATGTGATCATGGTTTCAACACTGCATGTCTCAGTGAAATTCCTTTTCTCCTAAGTTCAGAAGCTAGCTCTCCATTAGAGGGTTAGCGCTGGCGGAAAATGGCAGCAGGAGCAAGCAGAGGCACAAACCAAACTCCCATGACTTAGAAGATCTCTCTTGATGTATTTTGCCAACATCTTCACAAGGGGCTTGGCTCATATGTTGAAGAAAGCTGTCCATACCCACTGATTTACAGTTTGTTTGAAAATTTCTCTTTAAATTGATTAATTTTTAGTGCACTCAGAGACCGGTGACTTGAATCCATCACAAGGCACAGGAGCACAGGGCAGTGGTGTGAAGAGCCTGCTGGCTTAAAGAGCTGAAGGAGTTGTTGAGGGCTTTTTTTGGCTTTTTACTCATTATGTGCTATAAGTACTAACTACATTTTTATTCAATAAAAAAAGACACTGTTGTTAGTATTGCATTGCCTGGAGCTCTTCCATACTTTTAAAGAGTCATTAGGCAGTAAAGACATTGGTAAAACATGTGTAGAATTTGAAAGGTGTTTTTTACTTGTAAGGCTTTATGTATTTGTATATATACATATTTAGATATATACACACACACTGCTGAAAGAGGGAAAAACCAGCCAACCAAAAAAAAAAACCCAAACCTGAAGAAAACATCAAAGCCAACCAAAAAAAAGGAAATTCCACTACGGAATATAAACCAACTTTAATTTAACTGTGAAGAGCCTGGTTAAGGATTCAAAGAAATTAAGAATTAAGGCTGAAAATCCTTGTTGAAAATCAGCCCTAATTTTTATTTCTTTGTGTATTTTTACAGTAGTGAGAATGGAGGCTGGAGTTGTCAGCCCTTTAGCTCTGAATCGAATTCTAAGTCCAGCACTTAATATTGAAGGAGAAGGAAGAACAAATCAGATTTTTGTAACTCGTTTTTCTTTTAATAAAGCAGTCTACTATTTCTGTAGAGGAGAAGGTCTTCAAAAAGCTGTTCTTCCCAGGTAACAATACCTCCAGCTTGGCATGCTAAGATACAAGCATGAATACCATCTCTCAAAAGCAACAAACATTCATAAGTACCTAACATGTAGGTAGAAGAGTGATGTGAAAGCAGAGGTTGCAGTATTCTGCAAACTGAATGTGATCAAAAGTCAGGATATTAAACTTATTCAGAAATCAGTAAGCATCTTACTGAGTCCCTACATATATGTATATATTTTAATCAATATATTATATACCATCAAAGTAAATATAAACATATAATCAGTGTACATTATATTACTATCGGTGTTTACTTTTTGACCTCTGAACAGCTGGAGTTTACTTGCTGAAGTCTTTTGTACTTTTCTTTGAGATTAAATATTATGACACAATCAGATAGAATTTATAAAATAAATGATTTTCTGTAATAGGTGTTTAATTACAGTGAAACCCAGAAGTGAAAAATAGTAGTTATAAACTATTGATGCTGAATTCCTTTCCATTTGGTAAGGTCACTTAAAGCTTCTCTCTGATTTACATTTTATTGATGGAGAATGGCAATATTTACAAGAACTTAGGTGAAATGGGAGGCAGAGATGAGGAAAGTTGCCTTTTTTATTTTTTAAAGTAAAGAGAGCTTGCTGTTCCCTCTCACTGCTTGTCTGAACAGCGTTTCCTGCAGATGCAATGAGACCTCCTCCTGCCGTTTCATTTTATTTTAGACACTGAGTGCACATCAACTGGAGTCAAGGTTATTGGCAACCACTGCCTTTGAGACGGAAAATAAATCTCATGATCTAGAACTCAGAGAAAAAGTTCCCTGGATTTCCCTCGAGAGCACTAATCCCTATTTTTAATTGGGAAGCAAAGCTTTAAAAGTATTTTATTAGGCCTCATATTCCATGAAGTAGAAGAGTAATTTGCACAGAAGCAGCTTTGTATTCCAGTGATGGTGAAAGAAATGCTTGAAATGGGCATGAAGGTTGAACAGAGATGCATTTCAAGTGTGCTAAACAGCTTTTAGGAAAACTCTGCTGACTTGCTGTGGTGTCGGTTTGTTTGTGTGTGGGGTTTCTTTATTTTTAAATGTACATATTTCTCAAGAAATAATAGGCCGTATTTGAAGAAGAAATCTACTAGGTGCCTCACTAGGAGGCCTATTACCAGTTGCTGGCTTCTTCACATTTTTATTTAAAGCCTTAGAGCTTTCATATTCTGAGTGTATCTGGAGACATTACCATGCAGTTCAGGGTCATTGCGGGATGTCTGGAGTTTAAGTTTGCTCTATGCTCCAGCATTTTTAAAATACTTTTTCAGCAATGTTAATATGTTTCATTGGGAGAGAACTGTCAGAACCATCACTGTTTCTATTGAAGCTGGCATGCCTGCATGGTGCTGTAAACAAACTGATGCCAACAGTTCTCTTGCAGTACTAAGTTGTCCTGGGTAATGTTCTTCCCTTTGCCCTCAGTCCCCCTCCAGCATCACATGCTTTATAGCCCCTGTAGATGTGCATGGCTGCTGTAAGCTGGATGCAGGTAGGCTGTGCTGAGACCACAGACATGCTCTGATGGCGTTTTTATGTAGAAAACACATGTCTTTGGAGGATTTCTGTGGGCAAAGGAGTTCAGTTGCTGGAAACAGAAGGATAGTCATGCCAAAGACAAACCGAAGTAGTTTTGTCATCTTGCAGCATAGAGCTTTCTATTTGCAGAGGAGAATGCTATATTGTGGTTTAGGTTCTGCAAATTGGATCTGGATCTGCAGATTGGAAGGGTTGACTTGAACTTCTTCAGAGTCTCTGCTGTCAATAAGTATCCTTCTAAGGCTGGCCTTTTTTCCGTAATTCCTCTTTAAATACAGAATTATTAACTTTGGAGCTTGCAGTCTTTCTGCCAGCCTTGGGTAGTGAACTTTCAGCTAAGAAATTCTGAATGCAGGCTGTTGCAGAAACACAAAACCCTGAGCTAATTTCTTCTCTCATACTTAAAAAAAAAAAAAGGATGAAAGGCTTTCCTTACAGCATCTCTAATGAGTTATTTGGATTCTGCATCTCCCTCTGCACCTCACAATAGAGAGTAAGCAGTCAAGTCAGAATTTATTTTACCTTAATAGTAAATATGTATGTTTCCAGTAGAAAAGAATCTTGAATTTACTTAAATTCCTTAGCAGCTCTAAGTAATTCAAGGCATAGCAAATCCCCTGTAGATCTGATAGTTGAACCAGATAAAAACACAATTAAATTTATAAAGTGTAGATTCGAATCACAGTTTGCCCTGAATGTAACCCTAAAGTAAGTGTCTTATACTAATATTTACAATAGATATCAATCACTGCAATTAGTAATAACACTAATGAGACAGAAGCAAAACAGTAACCTTATTAAAATTCTCATTTCAGTAATGTAATGTGACTCAGACTTTTGAAGTGAAAATGGATGCACACTGATTAAGTTTGAAAAATCATGCTTTTGAGTCTTATTCTTAAATGTCCTTGTAGTTTGATTTGACACTAAGTTTTGCAGTTACCTACAGTGGAAACGCAGATTTCCATTAAAATAAAAGGTGGTCATCCTTGGAAGTGTTCAGGGCCAGTCTGGGATTTGGCTTAGAGCAACCTGGTCTATTGGAAGGTGTCCCTGCACATGGAAGAGGGGTTGGAACTAGATGGTCTCTGAGGCCCCTTCCAATCCGAACCACCTGATAATCTGGAGAAAGAAAGCTGGAAGATCTGGTCTTGTAGCAGACTCCTGCTGAAGCAGGTTTGGTTATCATTTCTCTCTGGGGTTGTCTAGCAATTCAAGTTTAATTTTGCATGGCCTAAAGTAATTAGGAATTAGGAATATTTATGGTAACTATAAAACAGGTAATGATAGTATCAGATGTAGTATTCATAGCATCAGGTATGGTAAAAATACTGAGTTTTCAGGTACTTTCCCTACTTTTCTAATCAAATCAACACTTGATTTCATATTGCTGTTATGATCTTTCTCCTCACTCAGACAATAAAAGAGTACAAATACTTCTCCCCATATCTTAGCCAAGAAATGCATGTTTGAAAATGGATTCTTAGTATTTTCTACAGCATCTATTCTCCTGCCAGGAACCCTCTGTTCTGATCCTGATTATTTTCAAGCTGCAATCATGTAAACCATAATGATGATGAAAGATACTTGGTGCTGTAAGTAAGGATCGTAAACAAGAGTAGAAAATGATTTTCAGTGCTGTCTTGTGCTTTGCAAGCTTAACAACATGACCTGTTTCATGCCTGCAGCATTTGCAAAAACAGTCTCACAGTTTCTTTTCCATCTTTTCATCTTGGACAATCTCTCCATCTTTTCTTCTCAATTTTAGATGTTCTTCCTTTCTACAAGACCTATAGCACAGAAGTGTCTTGTGAATGCATCATGCCGAACCTTCCTGACTGCAGCGGAAGTGTCTGTCCTGTTTGGGGTTTTTTTTACTGTTTGTTTGTTTGTTTTTATTTTAAACTATAGCAATGAAAGGATCCCTTCTGCTTATATCATATGGGTTGCATACAAAGAAATGAATCGGTTTCTGTCTGTCAGTTGTAAACCTGTCACTTCTATTATTAAGCATATTTTCTGTAGCAGCAGATGCTGCAGTTGCTGCTGCAGCCAGCTCCTGTTGGCTATCTACATTTGGTAAGTGTGGAGAAGTGCAGTTTGCAAAATTCTAGGTAAAATGTGGTTTCTGAGCCACTGCATTTGGTTCTTTGCTACTTTGCTATCAAGAATCTCCATTACTCCTTGGTTTTGGATATATTTCCCCTCCAGCTCCCTATTCAAGTGTTTACTGGCTTAGAGAATTTTCTCTTTTTTCCCCGCTCTTTTTCTGCTTTCCCTGTAATAATACACTCTCTTTGGCTGGTCAAGCTTCCAGAAGGCCTAGTGAACACTGCTTTTCTGTCTCACCATTGGGCACAATATTTGATGTCGAGGTAACCCTCCTACAGGGGTGTTGTGTTTTGTTCAGGCCATTAATATGCTGAAATAATTGCTTCTAGAATAAGAAAGAAACCTGTTCTTGGTCTTTGGGAGTTTCTGCCTCATGCTTGCAGTCAGATCTGTACAGGTAGGGCTGTTTTCCTCCTAGAGGATGAATGATGCCCATTACTTCTGTGTGGATGTACAGGTTTGGTGGTTTCCCTGTGTATATGAATACAGTTGGTGAGAGCTGCTGTCTCCTGGGTGCCTATTGCATGGCCAGTAGGAGAAGGTTAGCTTGGCTTTTTAGCTGGAGAGGTAGCCTCCAGAAAAGCACAATTTTTGACTAAGCAAAGACTGGGTAATCCGAAAATATTTCTGTACATGTAAAATGAATTTCCTCTTCCCTCCTCTTAATTGCACCTCGGTTCATGGGTTAGGCACACTGGCTTTAGGGTCCTTCAGTATTGTGAGATGTGCTGTATATACACTTTATATGGGATTATCTAGATTTACAAGTTCTTTGGAGAGGTCTTTTGAGCTTAGTGTTTGTGAAGCATCTAGTACAGTGGGTTTGATTAAAATCTAATGTGCAGTACCATCATGAAACCTAATGGCCTCTCAAAGTTCACGGAACAACTTAAGTTGTTCAGGGAACAACTAAAATCTTTCTCTTTACCTGTCTTGTACCCAGCTTTAGGTTCACCATCTTGTCAGAAAAATCTTTGCATTTAAATAGCTCCAGGTAAAAGTGGAATATACAGAACAGTTATAGAGGTGACGCAGGGCTCCATACTACTTGGCTAGACCAACCATCATGCCTGTCTTCCCTGTCACTCCTATTTACTTTCACATGCTTTCAGATTGCTTTCATCCTTCCCCATCAATTTGAAAATAGGTTATTTCTTTTTTTCTCACAACATTTCTGAACTCCCAACCTGTTGTTAAAGGCCCATCATTGTTCGCTTGGGTTTAGGACAATTTTCCTTATCCTTAATTGGACTTTCATTGCTAAGTGGGAATTTGACTGGCAGGAGAAAGCTGCAATCATTTTCTTGCCTTTCTTGCCAGTGGTTCAGAAGAGAAATATCCAAACCATGGCACAGTGCTAATACCTGTATGTACCTCACACTGGGGTTCCATATAAATTTGATTTTATTACTGCTGGCTTTCATTTTGCTGATAGCTCCTGCAAGTCTTTCCTTCACAGGAGATATTTTGGTACCTTAAAACTCATTTACATGTGGAAATCATGCCTGCAGACTTATGAAAGTAAGACAGTAATCTTAATCAGATGACTGATTAAAAGTAGTCTTTTTGTATTCCAGTTGAAGAATTCACCATCTGTGATCTTTAATTAGACTTTACACTAATTAGATATAACAAAGCTGCATAGTGCCGAGTTTGAGGAAAAATTTATTAGATATAATATATGGCTGATTTGTTTTTATTGCTCAACTGTAAATACAATCTTTGCATTTCCTGGGCATCCATATTTTCCCACTCCTGTAAGTTTAAAGAATTTCCTTTTGGTCATTAATGGCATTATGTCGGTTGCTATAGTGATACCGATTTCCTGTCTCAAATTATTGTACTTCAGAGGTACATGAGGCCTTTTAATCTTTTGTATTTCTTCCTTTCCCATTTCAGTCTTTTATTTTACAGATGCACTATACTCCAGGACTGAATTCCTATATTGTTGGTCTTTTTTTCCACTATCTGGTGAAAACTAGAATTAATATATACCTTTCCCTCATAGAACTAATGAAGATTCCTGCTGCTTTATTCATACCCTTGCTCAACATTTCTCTATATTGAAGCCTTAAAAACCTTATATTTAGTTTTGTTATGGGTCACTAACTCAGTGAAGCACAGGCTGTTCACCTTGACCAAATCAAGAGCAGCTGCACCCAACCAAGTGGAATTTGCACGTGGATGAAAAGCAGCTTGTCAGTCATGATAGATGTTACGTTGAGTGAGATGCTGCTGAAATTCAGTGTAATTCAAGGTGGGCCAAAGCTCCATAATAGAACTTAATGTGGACTGAACCCCAGCTGAGACTGTCTGCTGGTTTGGTGATACATGTAGTAGAAAGAAACTATAGAGCAGTAGTAGCTGATCAGTGTTCCCTTTGTTTCTTATAATGTTTGTGTGGTTGTTGAATTTTCTATAAGAATCAAGCTGGTTTATGGGGGTTGTCTCTGTTGGGTATTGCTTTATTGCTTCTCATCCTCTATACATCCCTTTGAGGTCTGCTCTGCTGAGAGATGGGTGTGTACTTGGCATATTAGTCTTTCGATGCAATATTCCCATTGATTAGGTGATCTGCATTTAAGACTTCCTGCAGTATGGCATTGCTAGTGTAACCTTGATCATCAGCATTTATGGGATTTGTTATGCTGTGTGCAGTGGGTAACCCTAAGCAGCCTCAGTTCAAAGGTCTCTTGCTAAATGCCTTTCTGCTCAGGAATCACTCATACAGATGAATGATGCTATTTTGGATCCAAATCACATCCTAAGAATTTTGTGGAATCAGGCAGACTGCTAGAGTTTCTAAGCAGCAGGAAAAAAAATCATTACTGGTTAAGGTTAAAAAGGAAAGATTCCAGGTGGGATTATTGGATGCCCGAATGGGCAAAACATGTTGGGGAGGATGCATATCGAATACATTCAGGAAAGTCAGGGAAAGGAAAAGATCTGTGTGGCCAGAAGCAAGTGATGTGTTTTTTATATTAGCATCCTAAAACTGAAGGAGAAAAGAGAAACAAAGAAGACAGATGTGTGTGGATCCCAAGATGAATTCATATCCCATGGAATTATACAAACATCATTGCCAGCCTACTAAATTGCTATATAACTGAGAAGGAATGCACAATATGGTCTTCTTTATTAATGTCTTTCTCATTTCTATATATGTTGTTCTACCCCATTTTCTTTATAATTTATGTACTCTTCTGTTTTCTGTCCCTTGAGTGCCAGTCTAATTTGGTGGATTTATGCTGTTTGTTCAGCAAGATTCCTACTTTCCCAAATTCTGTCCCACGTGCATTTAGCATAATCTTTGTTTGCACTTCCACTTGCTGCCTGCTTATTTAGCTTTTTCTCCCAGGCCATTCGTCCAGTTATATTTTCTTGTGGGGACAAAAGAGCTTATTTCTGAGGTGGAAGTAATTAAGTCTTCTATGCTAAAATAATCTTGTCCAGGATGCTTCAGATGTAGTCTATTGTCATTCCCTTGAAATCCATAAGTGATGCTATAGATTGGTTATAGAAAAAAACTGGGCTTCTTGCACTACTTTTCCAGACAATAGAAGTTTCTGTGGCTGAACCAGTTGGCAGCAGGTGGATTCCAAAGCAGTATCTGCACCACACCAGTAACAGCTATTTGTTTTGGCTACCAGAAACTTACCCTGTGGTGTTGTCTGGTTTATTATTTGTATTGCTGTTCTTGGGTAGCAGCTGCTTGCTTCACTATCTGTTTTTAGCTGCCTGTGTGTGGGCATAAAACCCATGTGAGGATCACTCTACTGTGGTTGTAAAAGCAGAAAATAGATGTATTTTCATCTCTCAAAAGATCTTTAGATCTTTTCAAAGAGAAGTGAACTGTGATTGTGCAGGGTGAAAAGGGTCTTATGCTTTTTAACTCCTCTATGATGACACAAGGGACAACTGTATTTCTTTCTACTTTTTCTGTTCCTTTTATTGATGCTGGGAATTCAAGGTTTTCCTGGCTCAGGGGAATCCACAGGATATATCTTTTTTTCTCTTTTATTTTGTACTTATTTAACTTCACCCCTATGATCGGTTTAGAAGTATTTTTGTTAGCTTTTTAACTCTAATTGAATTGTGATGCTACGTCTCCACCTCATCTGCAAGAGCATGCTGTAACCACTTTGCAGAACCTGGAAGAATATTGTAAAAGAAGCCAGGAAGAGCAGGTCAATCAGGGTCTGAAAACTATTAAACTTGTAATTTTTTTCTTGCTTTTTAAATTTGAGGTGGGAACAGCAGATCTAGATTAAAAATGATGTAAAATGTATATTTCCCTAGTTACAGGCAAGGTAGTGAGTCAGATCCAAGATCAATCCAGGAGACTCAACTAATGATCCAGAAACATCAGGGAATGGGAGTGGGAACAGGCATACCTATGACACAGCTCCAGCAGGATCATGTGCTGGAGCTGAAATGAAGATACCAAACTGTCGACAAGAGGGTTCATGGGTTGGGGTCTGAGGTGAGGATGCCCAGGGCAGACAATGCCTGTTGGTGCTCTGAGGACCCTGATAAATTTAACTTTCTTAAAGTGTTTGATAGGAGAATCTTACAGGCAAAATTACTGTGCCAGGTTAGAAGTGCCCAGTAGAGCTGAAAGGTGGATAATACTGACGGTTGAGAATGAGTGAATACTTGCTTTCAAATGGAGCAATTATAAGGTGATAATATCATTGCAGCGGTGGGCTGGAGGAAGCCTATGGAGACCTATGATTCCAGTTCTTGCCCTCCTCTTACCAAAACTTCTTGTATGGTAGAGGAGCTTTGTAAGGGGAAAGACAGTTATATTTATCAGGAAAGCTTAAAGAGGTAATTGCAACTGAATTACTCTGAAAATAATCAATGGACTTATACCACACTTGCTACAAAAGCCTGGCTTTCCAAAATGTTTTTGTGCTTTTGATCTTGGAAAGGAACTGCAGGTGACACTCAGTTCAATTTCATATCAACATACCCAATTTCAGATAGAAATCAAGTACTGCTGCTAATAAAGTACTTACATTGCTGATGTTATAATTTCTGTAAAATATATGGATGCAAAAGGAGATGACAGTGAAGAACCAAGGTCAAAAAAATCAGGTTCTTTATTTCTATCTGACTAATCGTAAAAGTACTTGGTTTCCCAAGTCATTTGTCTTTCAAATAGAAGACTCGTGTGGTAGGGGTATCTCTTACACAATGCACTTGGCCTTCTGCCAACAGATGAGTGCTCCAGATTGATACTAATGAAAGTAATATTAATGCACCGTAGCATGTCAGTTATCTTGAAAAGGTCTCCAGCAGCCATTTATCACTGAAATTTCACATCTTGTAGCTGGGGACCAAATTGTGTTATATGTTGGAATAGTTCTGCCAAATTTGATCCATCATTAACTTTCATTTGTTGATAATCTGAACATGAATTTTTATTTAAGTTATGCATCTTTGTCAACTTGATGGAAAAGTCCTGAATTGCCATGTTGTCATTGATGATGAGTGATGCTATTTCACAGCTCACACTCGACTGTATTCTGAAGTGGTTTAAGGCATATAATTCCCAGGAAAAAATCCTGAGACCAGGGAATTTGTTGCATTTAGGGGGGAAGGAAGACTTTTATGGTATAAATTGGATCTTCAGTTACTGAATCATGCAAAGAAATAATGCACAGTTGGTTGTTTTGTTTTTTTTTTTTATTGTTGTTCCCTTACC